>JAWWEE010000002.1:432273-487617 GCA_035221455.1 Xenops minutus
ATGCTGATGGGAATGATGCTTTCTGGGGGAAGACCAAGTGATTTCCCCAGTTCAACTGCTGCCCAAGGACTGATGTGTGCAGCAGAGAGCCCCTTCCCTGGAGCCCTTTTGTTCCATTTAACAATATTTGCCCAGGCTGTTCCCTGTGGCTGTTGCCAGGCTGGGCACGGGCACACGGAGCTGTCAGCACTCTCCTCTCCAAACACAGAAAGTATAAAGCAGCTGGTGTTTTTCTACTCTAATTGGAAAACACAATAACTAAGCAGAAGAAGCAGCCAGTGAGACTCAGTAAACACACACATGGCCATACACATGCAGTCAACAGTGCTCATTCAGCAGAAACATCCCAGAGTTCTCACAAGACTCCATCCATGGCATTGTTTCATCCCAGCTCGCTCTCACTGCCCCTCCTCCATATATTCCAGGAAAACCCATGCCATCTTTTGCTCCAGGAATACTGAATAGGTTCAGTAACTCTGGGAGTGCTGTATGAGTGTGTGGGAGTTGTCTTGGGGTTTCTTTTGTTTCCTTTGCTCAGGTTTTGTTTCCTTTCATTTGCTGCTTCTTGGCAAGAAATGCTGTTTGCTCGAATTTGAAGTGGTGCTGTAGTTTCAGCCTGAAATCCTTGCACACCCTCCCAGGAACAGCATAGCACGCACATGTTCACCTCACATCTCAGACTGCACGTGTATAGCCGTGTATGTGTTTACGCGGTCTCTCAGGCTGCTTCTTCTGTTCAGTTATTGTGTTTTCCAGTTAAAAACACCAGCTGCTTTATACATTCTGTTATTTGTATTTCCTTAGAATGCTCCACATTGTATACTTGCTTATTTCTAGTTGTATTGTTCTGTATGTGACTGTTAGAGTCTTTCGGGGTTTTTGTCGGTTTTTTTGGTTTTGTTTTTGTTTTTGTGGGTTTTTTTTTTTTTTTTTTTTTTTTTTTTTTTTTTTTTTTTTTTTTTAATTTGCCAGTTGTATTCATTCGATAATGGAAGTGAAGATAAAGTGTTGAATAATGATAATTCAGTTTCCATGAGAAAAGAATTAACTCTGTCAGTCTGAAGACAAAGCTTATCACCAAAGAGAAGTTCAATCTTCAGACTGAGGCTGTTGGGAGGCAAATCTGAGAGTGTGTGGAGCATTTATGGAAGAAGGAAGCCCACCACAACTGTAAGTAGAACCTTTGGAACTGCTTTACACAACTGTCCTAAGGATGCACATCACAGTGAAATTTGCATGGCATGAAATAGTGGGGCATTAGGAGAGGTGCAACTGGCATCACTAGAAAAAATTCCTGGAATCAGTAGGGATCTACCAGCACTGTTTGTTTGTTCTTTTTCAAAGTTTAGTAACAGTGATAGAGCACACCTTAATTAAAAGTATCCTCAGCTAAATCACCTCGTTGTTACTATTGTTTCAATAATTTAAGATCGTTCTAGATATATCACTAAAAAATACTAGGAAGAACTCACTTCGCTTAATGCTACTTTATTTGTCCCCTTCCCTTCCCTTCCCTTCCCTTCCCTTCCCTTCCCATCTGTGGGGTGGTGAGTAGGTGGTATGTACCTTGCAATTTTTACAGGTGCTGAACATCATGGTAGAACATTTCAGTAAGAGTAGCAAGGAGTTGTCATAAAAAGCTTCTAGAAATCTCATTTTCTGCCTACGGGGAAGTTTCCCAAGCCCTGTCCTGCAGTCAGTCCCATACAAGTAGGTTTTTTCACACCCACACCATAGAGACTCCCTTATACACAGGCTTGGTCCCTTTGCTGTGCTTATGTGGGTCCCTTCCACAGCAAGGGGAAACAAAATGAGAGGAAGGGGGACTTTTTGTGTGAAAATGATTTAATATGGAAGTGTAGTTGAGAAATTCCACTATTTTACATAATTTGTATGATAATTAGCATAATCTGTAGATAGTGAAAGAGTCTCTCTGGTTTACAGGATTAGATTTTATGTTGATACATCTAAACGAATTTTTTTTTCTTACTGCTGGCACAGTAAGATATAATTGATAATTATAATGGATGAATGAGTAGATTCTTGTGTTGGAGGCAGCAAATTTTGCTAATTTTTTATGCAGAAACCTTCATGCTCTAAAAACTTGGGCTGACAGTACTTGTGAAGATTCAGCTTGCTTTGAAAGTCCAACTACAGAAATGTATCAGCTTAGAGAGCCCTTGGAGATCTTCCAACATACCCATCAAATAAACTTTTTATTTCTCTTAAACCAGCTGTTAGGAAGCAGAGAGAAACACGATGTTTTATGATGCTGATTAAAGCAGTAATCTGGTGACTGCTTTATTCAACATATAAAGATGTGCTGATAAGCAGTCAAATTGCTGTCTCAGGTTAACAAACCTGCAATCAGTTCTGGGTATTTTCCACCCCTTTAGCAGCAGTTTTTTCTTAAACTTCTTGAACAACAGTATTTTAGTCTAACCAGATGTTTAATCATTGTTATTTAATCATTGCTAGATATTCAGTGATGAGATTTCAGTGTTTAATGGCCTGACCTTGAATTCTTAAAATCACTGATTTTGATACAAACTTGGTGCGTAAGGCATGATAACTCAGATGTTAATCATGATTGCTTTTGCATCTGTGAACCACTGTGAAGTCTTTAAAAGTAAGTTGATTGCATTTCACACAAGTACAGTAATCTGTCCCAGTGTATGAAATTGCAGGCTCATGGCCACAGATGTTTTAATTTAGTACAGTTTGGCAGAACACTTTTGAGGTCCTCCTTTATGTAAATTACACTGTAGCTTTGGGTTTCTGAAAATCTGTCAGTAAAAACTCTCCTTTAATTGATTTTCGCAAACAGTATTTGTGTTTTGATGTAGCTACTATTTTTAATGTGCATCAATGCAAGATAATTTTGTTATATTTTCTTTTAGAAGTCACACAGGAAAAAATTAATTTCTCTTTTCATTGTAGTCACTTTTTGTGCAGTTGCTGTTTTGTTTATATATGTAGTTAAAGTACAAATAGTAGTTTGGAGAATTCTATATATTCAGGTCAGCAGAGGTGCTTCTGGATACTTTTCAGCTTGCCTTTTGAATAAGAAGTTTGTATGAATGAATGGTGGGACATTGTCGAGAAGTACAGCTGAAATGTTATTTCCAGACAGTTTAAGACTTTGAGTCACCCAGCTGGTTCAGCCCAAGAGTCTTCTGCCAAACCCACTGAAAAAGCACATTCCATAAGTTTCCAAAGAAATACCATCAATCCAAATCCATAAAACCTGACTTTCAAAAGAAGAATTGGTATGTCAGCTGCAAATATTCTAATTAAATGTTTTAAAAGTCTGTTTTACTAAAATGGAAGGCAGGTGATGTTTGCAGGTATCTGGACAGCAGCATGCATAGCAACTGTTGAGCCAGGCATGGACTTCCACTGGTGGAGTTATCTCTGGGATATGAACTTGTCTGGGACTATGAATTACGTATTTGTAGTTTACCAAATAGCTCGTAACTCTGATAACTTCTGAAGTGGCTGTCAGAATGCATGGGAGGCATTTGGTCATTGATGAAGTCTCTTGCTGTGGGTAATTGATTATTGGAGTCTTCTGTGTCCCAGCAACATAAAAGACCTAGTCTAAGAAATGGATCAGGTGAAGGTGTAGATCGGTTGTCAGAATTCAGACATGAAGGCACTTTCTACATCACCTCCCACCCTGAGAATTATAGATATGGTGTCATAGTCCACACTGGCTGTGTCCATGTCTGTGTATATAGGTGGCTCAGGGACACAAGTGCTGCTTCTGTCAGTGGTCATTTAAGATCTTATTATCCACGCAGGCTTAAACAGGACCCTCGTGAGGATAATTGATTTCCAAGAGAGAAGATCAATAAAGCTCTGCCAGTTCTTTAATAACATCCTGTTGATGCCTTACAGAATGATTTATTTTTTAGCAGAAATGAAAGAATACATATGTTTTGGACCCTGAAGTGATATAGCACAAGCAAATGCTCTGGTGTTTGGTTCTGTTTTTGTTGGAGGTCAAAAGTTTGGAAATACAATAGTGAGGTTTTTTAAGGTAAGCAAAACTAATGTGCAGGTTTCCTAAAACTTGAAAAATTGTTTAAAGCAAAGCAAGCAATGCAGTTCTTGTTCTCAAGGATGCTGGCAGCAAAAACAGTCCAGCATGAGAAGTCAGGCAAGTACTTTATTAGCACTCAATCCAGGCTGTGCTGAATCCTCATAGATAGATGGCACATGTTTTCCCTGCAGGAACCTATTTTTATATGAAATATTGGTCATATTTGTGGTAAACAATTTAAATTGCAGTCCTTTTTAATGTAGACTATCTGAAAAAGTTTAAAAGATGAGAAAGTTGACTGAGGCTAACTGAAACTTTTTTAGTATAGGCATTTTTATTGTGATTTGGTTTTGGTTTTCTTTTCTTTAAAAGCATTACATTTATTTGGAGGATTAATTTTACCTTAATTAGTTTTGGAAATATAACCAGCACTAATTTCATTATCTAATATTAATGAAGTTTCTTTTGAGACTCCGATCTTCAAGTCTTGGTAAGTAATTCTAAGCTGCAAAGTTAACATCTATATGTAGCAATTCCAAATGAAATAAATGGACAGTAAGGGTTAAAACAATTTAGTTCTTACCTACTGTTCTAATTTCACACAGGGATGGAAAATAGGAGGGCATGAGGGATGAAATACTGTCTGAAATCAACAGGAATTTTGTCTTCCTGATAATCTTCAGAAAGAATCTCTTGAACTGAGGTGTGGGGGTGACAGCAGGGCATCTCTCCTGCTTCCCTCCCCGCCCCAGCCTTGGCAAAGCGAAGTGGTCACATCAAAATCTCTGCTGAGCGTGGGTGTAAACAGTCCCTGTGGTTGGATCATCCCCAAATGCTGGAGAGGCAGGTGTAGAACTCCCAGAAGAGGGGCTGCTGTGAGCTTGTAGCCCACGCTTCGTGTTGGGGGGTTTGTGAGAGCTCTGTCATTAGCACTCCTTTGGATTAGATGGAGATGAGTATTTGGATAACTAGAGACTTTAACATTTTGTAAATGTTGAATATTGTGGTTTATCTGTTTTAGTGCAGATACTGATCTTGAAGGTATAGTTCACCAATTCCACTTAATTAGGTCATTAATGAATCAATAGACTGCTCCAATCCTGACTGGCCTTTAAACCCTGAGAACAGAGCAGTTTTTCCCTGTGGCACCAAGGAATTTTTCATTAAGTTTAGTTAATGTGCACTTTATAATGTTTCTGGGTTTAGAAAGGTGAAAAGCTACTAACACAAATGTTTATCCTTTAGCTTTTATAGCTTGGCAATTGGTTTGAAAAGAAACCAACAAGTTCTAAGCATCATCTACTTTAATACTGCATCCTGTAATCTTCAGGAGTCCAAGGACAGTCTTCAGTAAGGCTTTTCACATGTGGTACCCTGTGTGACTAAGGAAAAATAGGAAAAGTCAGTCACTTGAACAGACCATTCAATATGGTCATTTGTTCAGAGGGATCCTAGAGCCCGTTGCTTCAGCTGTATTAAAGTGTGCAGTGTGTGTTAAATTGCTGTGAGCAGTGATGGTCACACTAGGAATTAATGGTAACAAAAATAAATGAATTTAAATTCCAAATTTTATGGGTCACTAGAATTTTCTTCCTATCAGGGCAAAGTTACCTAGCAGTCATAAAGTTTAGACATATTGAAAAGGGGTGAGAATAAGCACACAACAAAACACATACATGCAAAAAAAGCAGTCGCTTTCTTATTCTGGCACTTGCTATTAAAGAGGAAAGAACAAAATCCTAAAAGAAATTCATGAAAAACTAAGCTGAAAAATTTCTTTACAAGCAAAATCTTGGGGGAAAGCCCATAAAAAATAAATTCTAGGTGGGAACAATCAGTTCTGGTCTTGTGAAACTGTAAGCAGTGAAGTATGGCCAGAAGTATCTACTGATCTGTGCTGTACCTATTCTCTTTGTGATTACTTTCCAGACTCCTAAAAAAACTTAAATACCTGGTGGAAAGTCAGTGGCCAGAACAGGTTTTTGTGAAGGATGAATATTCAACAAATCAAAGGATCTGTCACAGACCTTAGTGACTCTGGGTGGTCGAGGTGTCATCCTGCCTGGATCCTGCACATGATCAGTGGAAACCCTTGGTGATTTGAATTAGAGTAATATACATATGGTGCAAAAATAAAGCAAAATGCTGTCTTCTTGAAAGACTTTGGAGGAACAAAGATCATTGATAAACTGATGACTACACACTTTATTTTCCTTTGTAGGAATTCATATATAGAGTCAGTTTTGTAATTTTAATTTATACTTGAAAAGCTGTTTCAGAAATTCACGTCTCATATGATTAGAAACTTAATTAGTGAGCAGTTTGTACTGTCTTGGTCATGTGCTAGTATTTTTTAAAATTCTGATTATTGTTATTGTGGAATATAACATACCTTTTCACAGATGTGATTTGAAGTGTTCATACAAGCCTAGGAACAATCTTTACCACAAACCATTCTGGTGTCAATATTTGTTGATATTTTTTTCTCCAATATAATATGTTCTTTTGATTTTGTCTCAATTAAAACAGCTGAAATGATGTATGAAGCAAAAATGCATCTTACCTTTAAAAATATTGTGAAAATGGAATCTAATTTTTGAACTCTGTTTTTGAGAGTAAGGTATACTGTTTTCTTTGACAGTTTAGTAGTACTCTTTTCTGTGAAATGAACGATCAGGATATTCAATCATTAATAGGCAACTCATAGTGATAAACAGCTCATGCCAGAGGGTTTGGGATTGTGCCCTTCCTTTTAAAATCTAGCAGCAGAATATGCTGTTCTCATGTTCTATATGGGCCTGGGTTTGCTTTTACTGCTGCACAGACCATTTAGAGTGCAAGGGAAGGTTTAGGTTCCTTGCTGCATTGCCCCTCAACCATTTCAACTTTAAAGACACAAGAAAATAAAAATAGATAATAGAATAAGAGACTCCATTAGAAATTAATTGGTGACTATTTAGCAGTTCATATTTACATGTGATACCTCGAGTGGAAATCCTCTTTAGAAAAGTGGTTAATGACTTTTTTCTCCAGTGGTCTTCTTAGTACTTCTTAAAGAAACAGACTGCTCTCATCTCATGAAAATTTATTTGTTGGTTCCCAAAGCTGACATTTTGGGTTATACCTTAAATTTCATTCAGCTTAAGAAGTGTCTGCATATGAAAAACAAAGGTCAAGAATAGGCAATTTTAATTATTCTTTACCATTAGTATCTTACAATTCAATGAGTAAGTGCTAGTTTGTGCTAGTTTCAGTAGTGTGTATCAGGGTCATTTTTTCTAAGATGGGAATGTTATCTTCCATTTAAAACACCAAAACAAAATAAGTAAATTTTTGTATTTTTTACTTAATTTTAGAAAAAAAATCAGCTGGGTCTAAAATCCCTCCTGTAATTACAGATTACTACATATTGCAAATTTTCACACGGATAAAATCCTTTCAGCTTATTCAGGTTAAATTTTCTTTAGAAATTGTTGGTATTGCTGTTGCAGCACCTCAAAAAAAAAAATAAACCTGTCTCTCTAAATGACTTTACTCTTTCTGATAATCCAGTTGATGAGGCAAATGTATAAAAATCCCACTAATGTAGGCTGAGACATGTCCCAGAGTAGCTTGGTTCTCTAGTCAGGAAATCATAGAGCACTTAATAATCCTTCAGCCTTCTCGAGAAACGTATAACGATATTATGTTTGCTCAGATAGATTTTATTTAATCCCTTCAGAATATTGCATTAGGGTTGGAGGCTATATTTACTCTTGTGTGTTTCCAGTTAGCAAAGGATAAAGTTGGAAAAGAGGAATTTAGGTTAAATTGACTTCTAATAGGAAACTGTTCTGCTGAAACTCAGCAGTACATCTGGGTGTGATAAAGGACTATTCACTTTGACTTCCAGTCATGTAAGTGACTAAATTCTTCTTTCAAATATAATTAGGGATGTGCTGCTCTCACAGCAGTTTGCTTTTTCCCTCCCACAGGAAGAAGCAGTAATTCTTCAGACTGTGTATGTGACTCCAGTAACTGCTGCAGTGCTGAAGGGGAACCCACCCTGTGGCAGCCGCATCCAGAAAACTCACATGGGGAGCAGGTAAACATGGAGCAGTCCAGAGCAATCTTGTTAATAAAAGCTGCAATCAAACTGTTGAAGTCTTTTGATGCTGCAGGAGGGAGCTACATATCCCAACAAAGCAGCATATGCAGTAGTTTTGGAGTGAATTATTATTTTTCTATTGACCTTAATACCATGTACAAATGGTAATTTTTCAGGGTGAAATTTGGAAGTGTTCTTTATTAATCTCAAAGAGGTAGAAAGCAGGTCTGAACAGGCAGTGGGAAACTCTGCCTAAGAGTCTATTCTGACATACACAAAGGTAGGTACTGTTGATTCCAATAGGTTTTACTGTGGAAATCTGAGGACAGTCGGTTTCTGGAGAACTGCAGCTCTTGGGAAGTTCAGACTGGCCTCCCTCTGCCCCACAGAGGCAAAGCTGATGTTAAGTGCTTCCAAGTAATTTTCTGGAAGACTCTAAGAATTTATTCTAATTCTACATACACACACATCATGTGTTTTCAGTTGTAATGATTTTTTTGTTTAGGGGTTTCTTTGTGTTTTTTTTTTTTGTTGGTTGGGGGGTTTTTTGTTTCTTTTTTTGGGGTGTTTTTTTTTGTTGTTGTTGTTCTGCTAGTGAATGAATTAATTTTATAGTTTATAGTTTCATAGCTAAAAAATAGCTGGTGTTTGGCATTGGATTTGGAGAGGCATCATAAGTTCTTGTCAGACATTTATGACTTTATTAGGCATCATCCTCTGGCTAACAATCAGAACAGGGCATGAGTCCCTTGTTCTGGTCCAGGACAGGTGTTTTTTTGTGATGTTGTCAGGAGACTGCAAACCTTGCCCAGAGACAGATTAATCCCATTTATAGCATTTCTGACAACTGTCAGGGCTAGATTCTTTCATTATGACTTTGGTGATGAACTTAGCCTGGATATGCTTAGGGGAGAGCATCTGTGTTATGTTCTTGACTTTACACTGTTAGTTCTTCAAGTAGTGAATCACAGGCAGTGATATGCCAATAAAATGTATTTTGCTTGTCTAGGTATTAAGGCATTCTGAAATGTCTAAATTCTTTATTCCTCTCTGGTTTGTGACCTGGAGTGAAAAATGCAGGAATAAACAGAGAAATAAATTAATTCTGGACAGAATAAACTTCAAGAATAATCTGCTACATGAAATTCAGCACTGGTGTGAGACACTATGAAAAATAATAAACATCTCTTTTTAACATATTAACATGAAATCTTGTCTTGATTAGTAATTAGTACTTTGGGGCGGGGGGTGGGGAAAAATAAAAATGAAGGGCTGTTTCTGCATGGCCTCTTTTAAAGCAGTATATAGTGTGTTAACCTTTGTGGGTTAAACAGCTATTGAAGGTGCTGGCAGGAAAATAATTGCTCTGCAGACAGCCCTCAGTTCGTGCAGCTGACGGACTGCACCCAGCTCAGGGGCTGCTCGGAGGAGTCGGGGCCAGGGTTTGCTTCCTGGACCTTCTGCTCCTCCTGTCTCGTTCCAGCAGCTTCTCGGTGAACAAACAGTAATACACACAGGGATAGTCCCTTTGTGATTCTTCCACTGGTTTCTTGGAAAAATGACTTGTGTATGAATTAACATCTTATTTGTGTGTTTGTCCAGCACTGCGCTTTCTATTTATAACAACAGAACACTGAATATATGTGAAAGCCAAGCAAACATTCCCTGCTATTGATCTTGTTAAATGAGCAGTGGAAAGACTGGATGACATTGGATACATCTTCCTGTCCTTAGATTTTCTAATAAAAAGGAAAATCCTTGAGAAAAATAATCTATTGTAAAATTTAAGAAATCTTCACATATTGTAATTTTTTCCTGTTTTTTTTTTTTTTTGAGGAAAGAATATGTATTTTAATGAGAATATGAAGCAAAGGTCTTTGAATTCAATGCTTATTGCTCATGTTCCCTGTCTTTCAGAAGGTATTGACTCAGTAGGCTTTTGCTTGCTTTGCTTTTGTAATATTCACTTAAAATCTGCTTGGGAAACCTCCTGGGACAGCATTACTCTGAATCAAACTGATAATGGAAATTGATGAGGGAAGAATAGTACAGTGCCGAAGTGAGTAATAGCCTTTAAAACAATCAAAGGAAATTTCCAGCACAAATGGGTTTTCTAATCATGTTTTCTTTAGGATTGCATCATATACAAAGGGAAATAGCACATTATTGAAGTGTATTGCATGTCTGACTCAAAACAACAGCACAATTTACCTTATGTCATTAAGTCTTACACAAATAGACAGTACTTTCCCACAAGGGGAATATTTACTTCTGCTTGAAATATGAAGTAATAAGTCTAATAGAAGTAGGAAGGTGTAATGTATTGTAAAATATTTTGTATACCAACAGAATTTCCAATAAGTCTAGTTTTTGCATTCAGCAGCTATACAGTAAATAATTTACAATGCTAATGCATATTGCAAAGTTTATGTTGGACACAAGGGGAAAAAGTTATGCTATGGGTCATAATTAGCTGCAGACTTGATACATGATATTCTTCTCTTTAGGGTATGTGAATTGTAAAATAAATGGTAGGAATTCTTAAAATTTAATTGGAGGCTTAGCAGAGTACATGCTTTTGATGGAGGAATGAAAAAGGAGAGTTTTGGAGAGTTTGCCCCTTGGAGAATAAAGGGCAGGGGTTTGTTTACACTTTTTGTGAGGAGGTCTGACTTTGAAATTAAGAAAATAATTGTAGCAGATTTTTTACAGTGAGAAATGTGAATTGGTGATGTGTGGTGTTTACTTGGAAGGAATGAAGTTGGAGATGAGAATTTTTTACTTAACAAAAATAAGATGCTATTTTTACTGTTTAGTGTCTAATTTAATTTTATGTCCATTAAAATATTTTCAAGAATGAGCAAATTGTGGATTACATTAATCAGAAATTATTTGCTTTATCTTACAATCTGGTTATTATTGTAGTGAACCTTCTTGGTACAAACTTTTAATTCAAATTATTCTTTTTTCCTTGAAGATAAATGTCAAGAATTGTATAAAGCATTCTGGTTAAGGTTTTAACAATGATGAAAATATTAAAACAAATGAAAACACTACTTCCCAGTGTTTATTGGAGTTGCATTAATTGTGGAATCCTGGGGTAGCATCTATAACTGTTATATATGACACCATTGAGTCATATTTCATGACACATCTGCATTGTGGCTTGTCACTGATTAATCTGTGTAGCTGAGATCTTGTTCTTTTCAAGGGCATCCAGGTGACTGCCAAACAGACGAAAAGCAGTGGTGTCAACACACATATAGTATCAGCCTTCTAGTCTTTAGTTGGGCAGTAATGTCACTTGATGGAGTCTTTGAAGATCTCACTATAAAAGCAGCACATTTCTTTATCAAAATTGTTATGAGCTCTTTCACATATATTTGTGCACATTTGTTTGAGGGAAAGGTTAGGGGCAGGGGTTTAAGTTCATGAAATACAGCTATTTCTCTGAAAGTTTGGTGTCATTCATTTGAAGTGAAACCTCAAGGAGAAGATGATGAATTTGCCAGAAACTGTGGAAGAACAATGACTGAGAAGTTTAACTTTTAATTTACTGTGGCTTCACTGACAATCTCTCCTTTAACTTCATTAGCTAGAAAGAGAGGAAACTGCTATCCAAGAGATAGCAGAGAGAAATTGATGGCACTTTAACTCCCTGCTAATATCTTTGTGAATGAAAGAGCTCTTTTGAAGACTGAGTGCAGATGGCACATCCTCTGATAGACAGGCACTTTTTAATGACTTGGATCCTGAGAGGTCACGGCCTCACAGCTGGAGAAAAGGTAGCATTTCTGGAGGGACACGAGTTCTCCTGCCTCAGAAGTCATCCTCTATTCCTGGATGGTTGTGCTGTAATTGAACTAAAAGAGACGCTGCGTTGCTTCTTCAGTAGAGACCTTTTTATAGACTGGAGCATCATTAATTCCTTAGGGGAACAAATACTCTGCTGGCAGAATGTTGTTAGAGGGTACCATCTTCCCAAGTCGAGGATAGGGGACCAATTATGGAGGAAAAAGATGAGAAGTTTAAGGAGGTGGCCAACAGCTCAGTGAGCTACAGTCTTTGTGTGGCAGAGTTCTGGAAATATTGACTTTGCCAGGTCCAGATAAGAAGGCCTGTGCCTGTGCTCCAGGGTGCCTCTCTCCATCTATCAGAGATGTTCATGATGTGCTTATTCAAAGGAAAATTTTCTTTGGTTATGCTTTAGCAGACTGTTACATCATGCCAAGCACTTCTGTGGATGTTTGAGCTTTAGCTTTTAATCCTTCTTTTTTGCTTTGCTGTTCTCTATCTCACAACCTTTGATACTAATAATACTGTCAACAGTAACAGTAGAGAACTCATTGTAGATAAGCTAACCAGAAAGTTCTGGGTGATTGAGTAACAATTAGAGTGAGGTTAGTTCAGGTTTTCTCAGTCATAAGTGAATCAAAGAAGGTAATGCCTCACCATGGTCTATATCCTAAGATTGCTAGCAAGTTGCCTAAAACTGTACTTGTAGTGTTCCTTCCAGTCCTTTGTAATTTCTTCCCTTTTCTGGGCTTCTGTTCAGTGTTTCTATGCTAGACTCCTTTCCAAACAGCATAAAAAGGTAGTTTTGGTTATGATGAATCTCTGCAGACAGCACAAGAGGCTTCCTGCTGAAGGGTGCAAACCTTGGTGTTCCAAGGAAACACTTCCACTGCAGTGTGCAGTCACTGTAGTGGTGGTGACCACTACTGTGTTCCTCGTGAATGTGTCTGGCTTTTGGACAGGACTCAGTCTCTTGGATGTTTCAGCAGAATATGAAGCACATGATGCTACAGCTGTTCTCTGCAGCCCTTTCAAA
The DNA here is from genome assembly GCA_035221455.1 of Xenops minutus. Lineage (NCBI taxonomy): Eukaryota > Metazoa > Chordata > Aves > Passeriformes > Furnariidae > Xenops > Xenops minutus. The sequence goes on from JAWWEE010000002.1 coordinate 445,237, forward strand.
GGAGAGTTGCAGAAGCCACAGGGAAAATGAGCCAACCCATTCATAAATAGTTTTCCCCTCTATATAGGATTTTAAAGGAAATATATTTTTTAATAGGTTGAAATCTGTCTCCTGTACATGAATAAAATTTTGATTCAAATCAATGGGAGGTATCACTGCAGAAAGTTAAAGTAAAAGCAAGGAAAACGGGTCTGAAATGATGTTGAAAACATTGTGGGTCTCTTCAGAGCTAGATGTAATATACTATAGAGTGTACAGTTTCCCTTTATGAAACATGCATGACTTGTATTAGCTGCTGTTTATTGCGCCTGTGGTTAGTACTCAAGTGGTAACTGAATAATTTAAAATCACAGATGTGAGTCATTAACTCTCCTGTCTTCTATGGTTTTATCAGGAACTGACCTCTCCAAGTCTGTCTGCAAAAAAGACATGGGAAAACAATAGGGAAATTTTGGGTGGTGCTTCTGGCTATTCTGTAATGACCTTCACTTCTCTTCCTTGATAAATCCAAGGGACTTTGGAAAATAAAATACAATTCTTACAGGATTTCTAGAACCTTTTATAAAGCGCTTAGTTACAACAGCACGACATGAATGAGAGAGATTGGTCAGTTTTTTAAAAAAATATTAGCCTATTTTGGGGAAAATAAGGCATGATGACCTGTCTGGTGTCCTTTCATGGACACTGGTATGCACTATAGTAACAGAGAGCATCAGAAATTTGGGCCAGAATATCTTTTCCACTTGCTAAATGATTTTGGTTTGTATATTTATTCTTTTGCTGTCAGCTGCATAATGATCGTGTGCTTCATGGCTTGCTTTCCCCTTCAGACATCCAGCATTTGTCCCAGAAACAGGAAGGAATTCAGGAAAGCCCTGGGATTTGCAGCATATCTTAGCTATTTAAGGGTGATTGCCCTGGAAGAGGATGTTCACCTGTTGTGAGCTGCCAAGTGATGAAACTGAGATAGGGCACAGCTGAAACTCTTCCTGAGCAATAAGTGCAGGCTGCCAGCTGTGCTTTTGGATTTCCCCAAGGCAGGCACACCCTGCACACACAGTACTAGTCTGCCCTGACAAGCACTCAATACAGGTGGGAGCACATGCTTCAAGATGAACTTGGCAATTGCTTTTCCCATTTACTTGAGGTAAGACACCTTTGCTCTTGCTGCTGCTGTAATTGTGATGCACTGTGGTACTGCAGACACTGTGGTGTGTGCCACAGTCAGACTGTCTGCTGGGCTCTCCTGCCTGATACACTTAGGAGCTGGAGAGGTTCCAAGCTGCAAATTGCTGGTTCATGGCACATGCCATGAAAAAGTACTCCAGGGGTGACAACCGCTCTGGATTTCCTGCTAATTCATGGTCACATTTCTTCTTGTAAAAATCTGGCAGGATGGCTGTGAAAGTCAAATATAACTATAATATTCAGAATTTCCAAGATCATTATTCTTTGATCTTATGGGGAGTACTTAATTCTGTTATTCAGTGTTATGACAGTGATTTTACAAAATCAGGAAACAAAGGACAGATTACATTTTTCTATATGACTTTTCTAAAAATAGGATTCCTGAGTAAGTTTAAACTTGACAGCTCAGTGCCTTATTCCTGCCCACAATTAGAGCAGTGACTGTGTGTGAAATAACAGAACAGGCTGTTAAAAATAGTGCTTGGTGGTTTATCTTCCAAGGAGGGATTAATGCACAAAAAGATTTTCCATCCTCTTGTTTTCCTTTTCAAAACTAGGTCTAAAGTGGGAAATTGTTATAAGATTATGTGGACTGTAAAATGATGGCTTTGATAATTTATGTTCCTGCAGTTATTTTACTTTATAAACGTGTACATATGAAATGCAATACAAACACAGTGCTCTGTGTGCATAATATATGTACTTATCTATAACTAATCTGCATTTAACCAGCAGATTTTTTGTATGCTGTTTTACAATTGTCTTTGAAAGTTGTGATCTGTTTACCTTTACAGGATTTGTCCATAAAGGTGTTTAGTTGCAGAACAGAAATAAGTTTGTATTAGCAGCAGTGCTGCTTGTTTTCTTGATGTGTACAACTCATTGCTGGCTGGCAGTGTCTTCTGACCTGGCCACGGAGCCCACCTTCGTCAACCTCACCCCTCCGGTGCGAGACTAACTTTAAATTGGATTCATAGTTCTTAAGTTCTTAAGAACTTGTTCTGCGTGCTGGACAAGTCCTATTTTGCTGGCCATGTATTCATGGTTCTTGGAATATGAGTAATTATATAGTGAAAGCTGCCCTGGAAGGAAAAATGAGTGTGCTATTTCCAGAGCAGAGCTCCTGTGGGATGTGCTCAGTGTGCAAAGTCATCCTGATGTAAGTGGCCCAGACTTCCAGGTAGGTCACTGAAAGGCCCCCAGGCAAGAGCAGCTGAAGGGTACCACAACATTTGAAGCTATTAATAGCTGAAGTCCTGGACCAAAATTGATTTCTTGTCCTTAGTTTAAGTTCATACCTTCCCTTCCTGGAAAGCAAACACTTCACTAACACACTGTGTGCGCAGCTGCTCTCATGACATTCTCACAGAGAGGTTTTATGCCATGCTTTATAGATCTGGAAAACTGGGAAGTGGAAGGTTACAGCAAAATATTTCTCTGAACTTCCACAATGAATTAGAGAGTACATGACTTACTGTCTGTTTGTTTAGGTAGGTGTAAGCTCTGTTAGAACCCAAAACTAGCAAGCAGGAAACTAGTAAATAGGCTCCCATGGTACCCCTTTTTGCACCCACTTTGCAGATGTACAAATCTGCATTTTGAAGTCAAGTTCCAAGGAGTTTGGCTGTGTTACTAAACACAGTAGAGCACCTAAAGTTTGGTAACTCAGATCCATTCCCACAATTTTTTGTTATTACTGTAAAGTATTTGTTTAGAAAAAAAAAAAGATTGTCTTCCTCTTTCTGTCCTTTCCTTTCCTTTGGGAATATTAGGAGATCTTGTGACAAGGCTAAGAGGAATTTGATCTACTGACATCCAAACCGTTCAGGAAGCAATAACCTGAAAGAACTGTAGAAGTGGAGAAATTGCTTGGGCTCAGAGGTTTTACAGCTTCTTCCCATAAAGGAATGCCTTAGAAATTAGTGAATTTTGGTGAGAGGGAGGGTCTGGATGATTTGGAATAAGTAGCAGTGTATCTGTCTGACACAAGGAATGTTTGCAGCAGTAAATTGAAGAGGTTTGAGTCTGATCAGAGGCTGCTGTGTATAATTCCATTTTACTGTGTGTATTTAGCATGAGAAAACTGAACTAAGATATGCAAAAGTGAAAATAACTATTGCTGAGCAGGATAGGAAAATAAAGTAAATGATCACAGGCAGGAAGGTTTTTGGAGGCTTCTGCTGGTTGTGACCTTCCCCACATGAAAGATACATTTACTTGACAGCTGAAGTAATTTCCTGGTGCTTTTGAATTGTCAAATGTACCAGTAATGGAAGATTGTTTCCTGGTTTTGGTGGGTTTTGTGTTTATTTGTTTGGTGATGAAATTGATACTACTGTAAATGCTGATTCCCAAATCTTGTAGAATTGTCTTTGTTTGTTTTGTGACACATGCACATGCAGATACAAAAAAAAAAAAAAACCAACAGAAATTTTTTTATGTGCTTCCTAGCAGTTTAAATTACATAAAGATAGCAAGTGATACTACTTAAATATAGCAAGTGATGTTTTTTTCGGCTGAAACCATGTGAATTTAGGAAGAAAATCACCCCTATAACTTATCTGCAGCTTGATGTGAATCAAAAATGTGAATATATGTACATTCCCAGAACTTGAAAACAAGCAAATTACATGAAAAAAATTACAGTAATCCAAAGCAGAGTAGCATATTTTGTCTAAGGGAAAATTTATTTTGCATACTACGTAAAGGGCTTCACTTGAAGTAGAATTTTGTACATGAGTGGACAGAAAATACTTCTAAATACTTAGGAGAAAAATGCTCTCCCCACTCTGGCATTTCAGCATGAGAGAGTGTGTGTAAAGTTAACTCAATGGTGATGATGCCTGGTATGTTGTAGTATCCTGTTTTATTTCCTCTCCATTGCTTTTGAATAAATGAGTAGGCTTTTTTCATCACACAGAATGTATGGCTTCCATTCCACCTCCTTGGCTTTCCCAACAATTTCCTATTAGTTGCAACAGTAACTCAAAAAACAGCTGATTCTTTTAAGAGTTTGTTGATAAACATCAACAATTAGGTAAAATTCATTCCTAGGAGAATGAGGTTTCTAAACAGAAGAATGTATTTCCCATTAATATATGGAAATAGGAACTGGACAACAGAATAAATGAAACAATCAGCTGAATTAAATTAGCACTTCCCTTTGAATGCAGCTCCAGACAGTGACATTGTGTTTTGTTTATAAGTCCTTTTTATTTTTTAAAGATCTGTTGCTTCACCAAAGATGTCACCGGAGCAAACCCACAGTAGCAATATGAATGATGCTTCATAAATTTCTTCCACAAATAGGGGAGCTCCCCCTTCCAAATGACCTAAAAAAATGTCATTGTAAAAAAAAAAAAAGTATTATTGGACTCTAAATTTCTAAACAAAATAGTGCAGAGATGCCTCACTGCTGCTTTCTGGGTCTAAGAATTTCAAGTAATTTTGTAATTAAGGAATGGTCTGGATTTTGTGTCTTTGTGTTTCTTGACACAAGTAGCATAACTCAATGAAAATCCTAAATGTATTTAGCATTTTCCAGAGGGGAAGACCAACAATTCAGTGGACAGTTTTACAGGATGTACCATGCTGGTTTTAGGAACTGCAGAGGAGGATTATTCTCCTGATTCTACGAGAAATTCCTACATACAGCATTTTAATGGGAGCTTTGTGTTTTTTTGTGTTATTGCATGTAGAATGGGGAGTGAATTTTGCAGAAAGTGTGCAGTTGTCTCATGTTCAGAGCAGCAGTGATTTACTCTGTGATGTGGAAGATGCCAGCAGGGCCACGATTCAGTTTACCTTAATATTCATAATTTCATCCATTGTCTATCCAATCAATGGAAGCTGGGAAGGATTTTGTTCTGTTACTCCTCTGACTCCTTAGAAATAATACTGGCTTCCTGTACTGCATAATGCAGAGTAGGTTTGGAGTCTTATTTTCAGGACAATGGAGATTTGGTATAGTGCAAAACTGCTCTGAGCTGATGGATTTTACAGAATGAGTTTGTAACTCTTTTTAAAGAAAAAATACATACCTTACTAAGCCATAAAGTGTGCATGAAAAACATAAAGTAATATTTATAATTTTCTACACAGTGCTTAGAAAGATGTGGTTCCAGAAAGATGGGAACTGTTGGTTTGCCATTAGGAATCAAACATACTCACTGGTTTAAAGAACTAGGTATGAATTTGCTGGATTTGAGATTAGCTGCAGTTTTCCAAGAGTTAATTCTCCCATGTAAGAGAAGAACCATGCAATTTATTTTTTAATGTAAAAGTGTCAGGAAAAAATTCCCTTCCATTTTGATTTTCATGTAATCTGTTCAAAGGTTTCTGCTATGATTTGCCCAATCCCTTTCCTAACTAGAGAATGGGAGATGAAGGTTTATCAGCACTGTAGGTGTCAGTAGAACTTTTAATGGATTGTTGTTGGTTTGGCTGATGACACACAGATGAAAGAGCCAGTAAGTTGTTTGTATTGCAGTGGTTTTAGATGACACTAGGAATTGAAGAATGTGATTTCCTTGTCTGTCTCTGTGTCTTTTTGGGTCAATAATAATCAACTTCCTTTGAACATCTTTGCTCGGTAGGTTTTTCATCATCTTCAGTAGAGCTAGGATTTTTCTGCTCGAAGTGTGTAACATGGGCTCTTGCTCGTGAAAGGCTGGGAATTAAGCCACCTCTGTGAAAGGCTTAAAAATGTGGGTTTGGAGTTTCATTTATCGCTGAAATTCCAGACCTTAGTTTCAGTGCAATAAACAGTTACCTTTTTTATTGACTGGACTCTGTACCAAATAGGAAGTATTCTGGTGCAGTGTTAGTGATGTGAAACGTGGCTGTTTTCTTTATGACTTTGAAAACACACTCACGTAATATAGACCCTATAACTTCTTACTCCATTACTCAGCTGAGGAAACCTAATGTTTTGCAGAGCCTGAAAATATATTAGCTTTCTTGCAGCTGTCATCATGGATACTTCTGGGCTTTGTCTTTAATCTATGGAATAATCTGTTCTTCCCTGCAGTCTGTGGAACTGTCTTTCCCCAAAATGAAACTGAAATCATAATGACGCTTGGTTGTAAAATTCACCTTGCAGCAGCAGCTCAAAAAATAATTCCATGTGAATTTTTGAAATTCAGAAATTAACTTCTGAGACAAGCAAAAATTAAGTGGTACTAATAAACATAATGAAGGGGAGGTGAGAAATGAGTGAGGGAAGACAGAAAATTTAAACGCTGTGTAAATTGCCCATACTTGAATTTAGATTCACATAATCCAAAAAGGTCAAATAACTGTTTTTGAAACTTCTGTCAGCAAATTACTTAGAAAGTCATGACCTGGGAAATTAATTGGATAAGGTCAAAATAGCAGATGGTCCAAAGACAGGATTTGACACTATGATCCAATGTGCAGGATAAAATCATGCTTTCCAGAACTCATTTTGGGCCAGGGATACTTCTGCCACATCTTCACAAATTTATTACATGCTGACAAACAAATAACAGCAAGGGCAATGAATATAGAATAGCTGTGACCAGAATAGAGAGAACCATTTGACTTGAAATATTTTCCAGTTTAACTGGCTCACTGTGCTAGAATTTTGGTTTGTTTCCATTCACATTAAATATATTTTATTAAGTAGAATTGACATGTTCTACATAATGAGGATATAAGACAGAAATTATTATGATTTTATGGTAACAGTGGGATTATTTTAAAGTAATAAGTTTTCTAAGGAAGTTGCACAAAACTGTAAATTCTCTTTGATACTCTAGTATGTTTTGCAGTGTACTTACAAAAAAAAAAAAAAAGGGGGGAAAAAAAAAATAAACCAGACTTTTCTGAGAAGAAATCTAATAAATTTTGGAGGTAAAAAGATAAGGCACAAACCACATAGGATTGCAGTCTTTGCTACCTAAAGAACTTGAAGATTAAAAGTAGTGATTAAGGTCCTAATATCTGTTTTTAAATATATACAAGCAATAACCACTTTGTGATTTAGCAGATCAATTAATATGAAGTCAAGCTCTCTCTAGGATTATTCAGAGCTATTAGTCTGTACTCTAGAGATTTTAGACTTTATATTTTAAAAGGTAAACTATACAAAATATGCATTACTTAAATAATTAAAATAACAATCCAAACCCTGTTTTTTCCACATAATTTAATTACCTCACCCAGACCTTCATAATTAACAGAAACAAGAACTCATGTCAGTAAAATACTAATGTTCCAAAAGACTGAGCAGATGCTTCTTACTCCCAGAGTATAATTCTACCATCTCTCTCCAGAAAATTCATGGGATTAGTGGATAAATAGATATTGTTCACTTGAGCTTAATAATTCTTTCTGATTTTTAGCCCTTCTTACTGTTTCAAACTTACTTTCATCCAGAAGTGGAAAATTAAGGAGTAGTTAGATTTATCTTTTTATTTAGAAGTTTGAAAGTAATACTGGGGGAGGTATTTAGATACTACAGAGATTTGTTCTGTACAATCATTTCTGCAGTGTGGGAAGAAAGAAGGATATGACACAGCACAGTAATTACATAATTGCTTCTTGAGTGGATACAATTTTAATTTTTTTCAAACCATCAGACTTGTATCATTAAGAGTTGCTGTGACAATCTATTCGTGCAGGGTGAGCTTGTCCTGCAATATTAGGAAGGGCTTGAGTGTAAACACGAGTTGTCTGTAGATCTTTCTGGTGTGTCTGGTAGCAGAGAAGGTCTATTTGGCAAATGGTGTCGGTGAGGAGCGGTGTGACTGGGCAGCTGTGCCAGCAGCTGGCTGCAGATCTCTGGCCAGGGCTGTCTGTGCCGTGTGTGATGCAGGGCAGAGCAGGGCATGGCGCTGGGAGGCGCTGCCGGGGGAATTTTCAGTCAATGAAGGGCCCCAAAACCCTGCATAGTAAGCAGCAAATGTACAGTACAGAAATGCATCAACTGTCCCTTGGTTCTTTGAATGGTATTAGAGAGTTGATGGTACTTTTCTGCCTGAGAGCAACCCAGAAGCTTTCTAAATACTGAGAGCCTTTAGATTTAAAGGAAACAAAACCCTTTGCAACATGAACACAATTACAGAACTCAAAAGTTTTTCAGAATATTTTATTTTCACTCTTTGTTATTTTAATCCTTTAGCAGCAGCAGCAAAATATAACTGTGAGAGGTGTTTGAGCTTTATGAAGAGTTTTCTTTAGCAGAAAGCTTTAACATATACACATGGATTTTAAAAGCTTGGAGGTTTTTTTCACATTAAACAGATTTCCGGGAGAGGAAAATACATAAATAGATAGAAGAAACTACTGACTTTTGCTTGCAAATATCCACTACAGAAGAAGATACACAGCAGTGTCAGTCATGCTTAATTATGTAGTGACTATCAAGCTTACTTCTTGAGATTACCTCTTCTAAGTGTATAGGGCTTCATTTGACTCAGTATCAGTTTAACTGTGCTGTAAGTTAAGGAAAAGTTCAGGTCCTTCTTGATATTTGGGAGCAGTGGAGTAATGTCAATGGCACGGAAATAACATCTGTGGGTAAAATCCCTGGATCAAAACTGTCTCTGTAAGTTTGGGAAGAGATTTGCATGCACATCCATTTGCTCATGCAGATGTCTCTTCTGTATTCAGAATAAACAATTGCACACATCAGCCACTGTTTTCACTTGCAAATGGTTACCGTGCATATAGATTTTATGGGAGCTTTATGGAAACAGGCCCTGTAATAACAGCCAACACCACCTCCCATCTCAGTGGTGTTATTGTAGAATGATCATTGTTGCCACAGTTGCCTGAGAGTTGTGATATTTTGTTTCTGAAATTGCATGTTTCTATATTACCTAAAGTCATCACAAACAAACAGTGGTTCAGTGATGAACATGATGGATGAGTTTAAAAGCTTAACATTTTGTCGGGTTTTATAACTCTTTAGTCAACTGAGAAGGGCAAGATGAGACCTCTGCCATAACTTAGTCACCCAGATTCTCAAATGAACCAAATACACCAAGTTTCACTAGCAGCATTTTATGGACACTGCAATGAGATATGTCTACAAGACATCCACACATCTTCCCTTTAGGAGCCGTGTATCTTCCCCTAGTTAACTGGAGGACTCAAGGGACATGAATTCTACCTTTCATCTGGGGATGAGCCTAATAATATTAATTTCCTCTGATATGTTTATTCATATAAAATGTTTTTCTAAGATCACCATTTGTTTCTATAGAAGCCTGAAACTTTTTACCTGCTAGAATGTAGGAAGTAAAAGGGATTAGACCAAGTAAGAAGGAGCACAAGGGAAACCTTACCTTGGGGTGACCTTTCTTTTTCCTTCATCACAATTTAGGAAGCTGAGCCTTGCAAAAATTATAATCTTATAGGGTTTTTGCATTGTCACTTGGAAGACAAATTTTTCCTCCTCGACATAGTGATAGTGAAGTCCTAGACCATGAAGAACAAGGAGTCCCCCTGAGCCAGCCTCCTCTCAGGTTCTGCCAGTGACCCTGGGAGCATGCACTTTGCTGCTGGATTGTCACTGGAATCACTGGGGATGCCCTCCTTCCCCCTCAGAGACTGATGAGCTCTGGTGTGAGGATGGAGAATTCACAGCACCAGCATGCCCAGAGCGAGCGGTCATACGGCTGGTGTGCGTGGATGGGGCCAAGTCACAGCTGGCCCCAGCTGGTTACAAATATGCTTAGCTTGGGTTCAAATCCATAAACAAAAACCAAACCAGTGTTTTTTCTAAATCAGCTCACAGCTGCAGCAGTTCAGTATCTCTGATCAGCATGCAGCCGTTACATTTGTCTTTGTCTGTGTAATGCCTTCTATCCATGAATCGGAACAAAGAGGAGCTTTATATATATCATTTACTGCCTCGGTTTGCTGGAAGCTCAAAGGCTGTGCTGCATTTGTCTTAGAGGTTGACAGAAGTCATATATATAGGTATTCTTTCTCACAGGCATACATGTGCTGCTGACAGAACCCAAGAAAAATCTATGGGCTGCTCCAATTTTTCATCCTCGGTACACATGGTGTTAAATGACACAATTGTAGCAATTTGGCTTTATTATTCAGAATAGAAGAGGTTGTTTAATTTCATATTTGGAATGGTTGCCTGTGTATATTTAACAGCCTGGAGACAGACTGGAAATCCTTTTACCCGTCAGGTAAAATTTGCAGAAAGCCAGTGGGTGCTCTACAGCACAGAAGTGCAGAAGAAGGCAGAGCAATTGCTTGGCTCCTTTCACACTGTGGGCTCTGAAATGACATGTCCTGTCCCAAAGAGGCATTGATGTTTGCTGCTGTGAGTTTGCTCCATACATGCAGGCTTTGGCCTCCATAGCTCAATTCTCCTGTGATAAGGAGGCAGATAAGACAGATGAGGAGATAACTTCAAATAGTATTATAACTGCCACAAGACAGATGCCTGTGCAGCAGAGGAGAGCTTTAGATGCTCCCAAGGGAAGGAAAAGATCTTGGCTTGCAGCTTCTGTCTCTGCTCCACAAAGGCTGCAGGGGCAGAGAATAGCACCAGTGCCCTGATCTGCTCGTTCACAGTGGTTTGTGCTGGGAACATGGGGAAGCACAGGGGGTGGGGGCCTGCTGTGCTAAAAGGCAGGCTGGTGTGCAGTCTTAGTGGAGCATGTGATGGGGGAAGTGAGGGAATCGCCACTGCCCTCCATTGCCAGTTTCACTGGAATTAGTCCTGCCCTAATTTTTAGTTTTGAAAAAATTCATGACTGTTGGGAGAAAGGTGTCCTATTTTTCTATTCTACTGCATGAATCCACCTATAACTTCATATAAAATTGTAAGACGATTAGAAAAAAACACTGTGGAGATGAGATGTAGAAATGGCTGCAAGCAGCAATGCTGAGTGTCAGATGGGTTTGGGGTGATGAGAGTGAACAGGCATCAGTAGGTTGGTGTTGTTACTGTGCTTAGTAAATGCTGTGTTAGTCTTCTGATCTTTGGGTAATTTCTATATTTCAACTTTTTTGCTGATTACAGTAATCATAAGAAAACCATAAGTGCTGAGGTCAGATAACTTCCTTTAATTCCAAAGACACTTAGAAAAATTTTCTAGTCAGATTGGATACTCTGTTCTGAGAAATAGATTGTCTCCTCATCGGTGCCTTCTGCCTCTAATAGTTTCTCATTTTTAAGTGCATCAATAATTGAGTGTGAAATACTTGCCACTATTGTCTTACTCTGAAAGTTCTTTACAGGACCACCTATAGTTCTCATCTCCGTTGTACATGTTGATAATGGATGGGCTAAGGGGTAAAATATTTAGGAATGCAAAAAACCCTGCAGCAATTCCATTTTGACATTAATTCAAAATTCCCAGTAGCTAGATGAATACAGGGATAAGAGGAACCTGGATCTGCAAGATACAGTCCTCTATAAGACTAAGGGTTACACTGAGCTATTCTAGACTAATCTTAATTACATGCTGAACCCTTCCTAATAGAAACTCATTAATTGCATGTATTTAGCAGGTGGCTTATGTTCAGTGAAATGGGAAGACATAAAAGAGCACCGAGACTCACCTGCTTCTGCAAAATGCTTTGGGTATATTTTTTTCAGGAGAGTCCAACCAGACTGTTCACCATGGATTTACCTCCCTTTGACAGCAACAGCACAGCTTGCCAGGCAAAAGAACCTTCAAAGGAGCTTGGTACAAAGAGAAATCAGAAGCATCTGACTGGCCTGTGTAAACACCTTGGGGATCTCGTGAGTAATGTACTTCTTGGAATGAAATGTGAACTGGCCATAGTATGTGTAACTCCATTTGTCAGTGAACCACCAAGTCAGACATCATTTACCTGCTCCAGGGCCCGGCTCTGAGCCACACAGAGCAGAGCTGGGGATGCTTTCAGGCAATTTTATTTTCACAGAACCTTTAGACATGAGAGTCTGATTCATCACAGAGAATAGAAATTATACAATTATCTAGTGAATTAAAAATTAAGCTTTTAAAATTTGAAGGCATTATACCAATGAGATGCATTTAATCCCACATGGAAATAGCACACACACACCCCCGAGCCTTTAAGCCATGTTAGCACTGCTCACTGTAGCATGTGTTTTTGTTTTATGATGGCAGCACATTTCTCTTGCCCTTCCATTCAGAAGAAGACTCTGGTTGCCCATGAATTGTTGTAATCAGTACCATTTAGAAATGAAATTATGTGTTTAAATGGTGCAGAGACTGATCATCCACCAAAGTTGAACTTTAATCTTATTTTCCACAAACATCTTTGAATAATCAATCAGTGACTGTGCAGAGCACAGTGTGATGATGAACTCTGAACTCTGCACAGACTTGGCTCTTCTTCATTCTACAGTCATTATTCACACAAAGAGATGGGTGTAATTTAAATGCTGAACCTGGAAAAAAAGAAAGAACTTGATGAAAATAGTAAATGAGATTTGTATTCTAATTCTTATAAAAAACACAGGTCTGGTTACTGGCAGTAGACTACCACCTTATTACTATCTTATAATTACCATAACTATTTTATTAATATAAATATTATAAGTGTTGTAATATTATAATTACTTTATTATAATAGAAATGTAATTCTTGTTATTATAATTATGAATGATATTATCTATACTTTTTCCTAGCATTTTCACATGTTTTCATAAGGCCTCATATATGAAGTGCCCTTGTGGCCATTTCCTCTGATATATCAAATGGTAATAAAGTAACCTGTCTCTTTCAGAAGTTACAGCTATGAATTCTGTGTTGGTTTCCTACTACAGATCTTTCACAAGAAGAAATTGAACTCATACAGAGCTGCTGTAGCATCTTCTAGGCTTTAGAAGTTCATAGTCCATATTGACAGATATGTTGGTCTTTAGATACACCTTCAGATTACAGCAGTTCCTTAAGATGAGCCAAAAATCAGTTTTTTCCATGTTTGTCTAAGCAGCGATTAAAGTATGGAATGTGAGTACAAATGATATGTAAAGTGTAATACAGGATAGTCCTGTGGCCCAGAAACAGGACAATGTAAGTAACTAGTTCAGCATGGAGAATAAATGTAGGGAGAACAGGTATTTGTGATGACAGTGTTAGAGTGAGGAAAAGGAGAGAGGGGGGGAAAACAGGGGATGAGACAAAGAGAAAAACAAAGGAAGGGGAAAGAGGAAAGGAGAGTGCCCCAGTACACCACCACTGCACTATAAGCCAGCATCTCCTACTGATCCACCTTCTTCTCCTGACGTACTGGAAAGTTGCCTTACACTGGCAATTTTTACACCATGATCTATTCTGCTCCATTTTATTCCATTCTCTTGTGAAAACCACTTTCACAAGAGAAAGTGGTTACACAACTGAAGCTTTTACAGCTTACTACTCACCAGAATTTTCTTGTAGTTGCCTTATGTCTTCTCTCACACTGATTTGTTTTAATCATTAAATAGAAGTAATATTTTCTTTGGAGCAGGGGATATTTTTCTTCTCTCCGTGAGACAAGTCTGCGAAGAGAGTTAATATCTTTTATTAAAGAAACTGATAAAGTTAGAACAAAAAAAAAAGTTGACCTTTCAGGCATACAAGCTGGCAGAAGCACGACTTTTATTGCATGTGGTTTTATAGAGAAGGCCTAAAACTGAAGAAGAGCCTCTGGAAAATACCATAAAAAATGGACAGGAATATAAACTGTGTGTAATTCAAATAACATTTCTCATATCCAGGCTGCCACTCAAGAGTCTCCTTAGACTGGATCCTTTTATGGCAAAAAACCTACTCAGCACTGATTATCACCTCAATATAGCTAGAAATTCACCACAAGACATAATCTTATAATGATATTTAGTACAAAAATAACATTTTTTCCTGTAGTATCTCAGGAGAAATGCTCAGAGACTTTACAATTTCATTTATATATGTGTCTGTGCATGTATGTTATGGTTTAGAAGGACCACTCTAAAGTACTAAGTACTCTGGTGTGCCACAGTAAGCTAAGCCATCTTACCAGTTAATTGATTTCTACATGGGATGAAGGAGTCCCAAGTCTCAGTTAAATTGGCATTTTTCTTATTGTTGTATAGGAATTTAGCAGATTAAGATATGGTATGTAAAAAGTCAAGTTATCTCCTCTAAGACAAGCCAAAATAAATAAGAAATAAAGAGAACTTAAAAATCCCAATGAACTGCAACATTATGGACTCCAATAGTACTAAAACAATAGTTCACCTTCCTGCTGCCCCAGTGACTGCTGCAGCAATGACAGAGGCTGTAACTGAGAAGGCAGAGGGGAAGCACAGGTGGAAGAGAGGGGTTGAAAGGAATACTACACAGCCATAAGGCAAATAGGAGGGATTCCACTTGGCTGGTTGTGCAGCAGAGTCCTAAAAATGCCATTGCTACTTCTCCCTAATGCTTTTATGATCTCAACTACAAAACCAGGCCCATCAGCAAATAGACAAATGCATGTCTGTTCTGTCTGACTGTAATCTTCCTCTTTCAGTGCTCCTCCTGTTTCAAAGCCCTGTGGGTTTTGGCTTGTTTGATCCAGTTACAGAGTGAGCAAATGGAAGAAACAAAGATCTTTGTTCATCTGAGAAGGCAAGAAGAAAAAAATCAAAGAATGGCTAAGCCAAAAGAGCTAGTGAAAAAGAGAGAAGGTGTGATAAAGCTGTATAGGATTTGGAGATTTTAAGGCTGCCTTAGTGTAACAAAACAGAGATCACCACTTGCCCTGAGTAACACCATCATCTTAATGCATTGCTAGGAACTATCACCTTACCTTCCTTATTGGTCAAACAACGAGCACCCACTCCTAATAACTGCTGTGGATTTGGACCTACCTTGGCATGGAGAGTATGCTGGGCAAAGAACTTTATTGCTTTTGCAAGGGAGCACTGGCTCTTTGTTGCCATGGAATCAAAGAGAAAAAGCTGTTGAAAAGAAATGATTAGAAGAAAGTTAAGTGTACCAATGGCAAAAGGAAAATGGAAAAAAAAAACCCAGACGATGTATTTATTTACTCTGAAGACAGTAATACAGATAAACTGAGGGAGCAGGAGAAACACTGTTTATAAAATAGCACTTCACATTTCTCTTATGGTGTGTTGCTTTCAGTCTCAGCCCCCTTCTCTTCCAAGCCTGCTCCTTCCCACAGCTGGATGTGTATTGTGCACTACATTGAGCCTTCTTTTGCCTGAAAATAATTTAAAACTGATCATTATAGAAGGAGGGTTTTCTTCCTGCCACCTACATCCATTACAGTTGCTCCAGTTCACGCTAGCACAAACCATGAAAGCCAAAAATGGTTGAATAGGAGCAGAGCAGACCTGTCAGGGGTTAAGGTTTTGTCTTTAGAGTCTGTTCAGGGAAGAATACCTGTGCTAGCCCTCAACTATTTTTTGTTAGTACCTTTTTTGTTCTCACCAGTTAATCCCAGGTAACACCAGGCAGAGCTTTCATCACCAGGCTTTGCTTTCTTTCAGTCTACGTAGGACATTGGCTTGATTGCATGACATCATGGCACTAGAGGACACATTAGTGATTGCTTCTTTGCACCTTTGCCTGGAGCTACAAGTAATAAAAGCAATTAAAAATTAGGAACCAGAGAATTCCTAGAATAAGTCTAATACTTTTACAACTACTACACACAGCTTCCCAAAAGACGAGGACTTTATGATACAGCACTATCAAATACGCTTGGCTTTATGAAACAGACAAACACTCTGATTTTTTACCTACATGGAGTTTGCAATACAAGATGCTTTGAGATGGGAGCAGCCCTCAGGACTTACTCATCCCTTTTCTTCCTGTTTTACAGTCCTCATGGAGCTGATATTTTTGTTGCAAGTTATCCAACGTCAAGTGCTAGCATTAAAAAACTTTCAAACTGAGGCCCATGTGCTTACCATTTATAATCACTTACCTGAAGAACAATCCAGCTCCCCACTGTGCTGAAAGAAGGAGCTTCGGTCCCTCCCTTTGTAAGCGCTGATGTTTTTATTGTTCTTTCTGGTCTCCCTGCTGTTTTCCAGGCACAAACCTCTTTCCAGCCTGCTAGTCCTATTACCAATATTACACCTAAGTCTGCTTCCAGGAAATCAGTTCCACAGGGACTTTCAGTAAGAGATATTCTAATGTGTGCTTTCTGTGGTGATTTATTCTCCAGGATGGATCAGATTTCAGATCAATTCCCAGGGCATGACAAATGCTTTCTGGAGTTCAGATCCGTGGTAACGTGACCTTTGAGAGGTTGTTCTCTTCCATCATTAGCAGCATTACTTGTGGGCTGCCAGAGCCGTGTGTTTTATTTTTCCTGGATGCTTAAATGTACATTAGGCATTGCCTGTTTCAGAAAGAGGAGAAACAAGAAAGCCATGGCCATACTTAGCGGATGAGGATTCTAAAGTTCACCAAAATAAAAAGAAACACCTTTATTAACCTTGGCAGGATACAGATCACACCCAGACTGATTAATGGATTAAGGTCAAGCTAGAAATATTTGCTAAGAACGACAACTGAAATCAGATTTCTCAAGTCCCAGTCAGTTACTTAATACAAACCCTCTTCCAACACTCGCTTGCACTCTGATCACCCCAGTTTGGCTTTCCAATTTGTATGAGGTAGAAAATGACTGTCTCAACAAGAGGGGGACCTGCCCAGGGGTATTCAGAGTTCCAAGAAAACAGTAATGTTTGGCATGAAAAGCAGCCAGTGCAACAAATCTGAAATAGCTGTAGAATTTGGGAGCACAGTTATAAAATTCGATTTTTTAAAATTATTATTTTTTTTTAGAATAAAGGATTTTGTCACTCCAATTATGGTAACCAGAAGAGAAATTTTTATGTTCATTTAGATCCTGCTCACTTCTGCTAAATAGCATGTGAATGATAACAATGTAGAATTTCTGCTGTGCTATGAGCATGGATCAGCAGGGAAAAAAAAAAGAACAAAAAAAAATTAAATCAGTCAACACTGAAACAATTCAATGACACTGAAAAGGTAGAGTGGCATATGTTTGTTTTTGTCTTAGAAAGACACTATAGATGAAAATTATAACCATTTTATCTGCAATAACACCAAGAACAGGAGTGAGTAACACCCACAGAGATAAGTGTCTGCAGCAATCTCCCCCAATTATAGGCCAGCTGCTCTGTGCAGCACATCTCCCCAGAAGATTAAAACCATAGGCTGAAAGGTAGAAGCAAAAACTCAGACTTTAAATCTCCAAAGTGCATCACTAACCAGTCACACCAGCCTGACTTTTGAAACAGCCTGTGAGTACTTGGAAAATCAGAGTCTCCTGCAGCACAAATGGTTTGGGGTTTAAGGTTTTGGTTTCTAAGTGGTATGTATGAGCCACAGATTTGTGGGGACTGACAGTTTATATGTGTTTAGAAATAGCAGTAAATCACAAAAATAGTAACAGAAGTTCAAAGTGAATACAGGCATAGAACAACTTTAGAACTGCATAGAAACTCTTTTCTTCAGAGCGTGTAATTTGCTCACGAAGGAGCGCACCATCCACAGGAGTTAGCACAGCTCTCTGAAATTGCCACCAGGACAGTCATACTTACAGTGCCAGCTGTTAATCTGGAGGACACTGTGCAGCTCCATTCAAGAGATTGTTCCATTTATGGCATTTTACAGCTGGTTATGGCCACTTAATAGGACAAACCTATAAGGCAAAGGTATAGACCATTCAGTCAGACAGAATTTGTATTTCATAAATGACTAGAGATAGTGACATCCTCCTAGACCTGGGTATATGATTTCAATCCTGACTAACATGGGTGACACGTACAATATTCCCTTAGCTGAGCTCAAGGCAGGGGGGTTATTTGAACACCTTCCTCCAGCTCCCCACCACTTGCCTCAATATGTGCTTCCCCTGCAGCCCAACAGGGTCACCAGGGTGACAAGGAGGGCAGGAAACCCATTGCAAGACAGGGTACAAGATAATCGCAGGCATCATTCTCACTGTAAATCAATCCCACTTTCACAGCCTCTCAAGGGAACTGCAGTGAAAATGACTGCAGAAAAATAAAGTGTCACATGGTGCCTGTCTATTAATTCCAGTTTAAACAGCTGTGTTACATTTAGAAATAACTCCAGCTTCTGAGACAGTAAGTAATATCATTCACTAGCACTTGTCTGGTATGTGTTTGCACACTTCAAGAATCTCATTTAACTTCAGTCCTTACATTTTAGCTAGACTTTATTTAATCACTGTATTTATAAAGTACATTACTACTTCTGCAGAAAATAAATCCTTTTTTTTGTGACCATACAATCTGTCTTCATTCTCACCCTCAAAGTCCCGCTCAGAAAATTTGTATGGGATTACAGATTTCACCCTGTTGGCCATCACAGCATATTGAGCAGTTTCCTACCATCAGTTGTCATTGCTGACCAGCTTCTTGTACTGTGTTTCTGTCACAAGGCAACTAGTGTGCCCTTCCAGGAATTTCTCAGGTTGGGACAGTCCAGCAGAGCATTATCTCCAAAATGCAAGCTATATTTTCTACTTAAGAAGCACAAAAGCAACTGTGACATTTTAAACTAATCAAGTGAATTTTAACTGTGGGCTTTTTCCTTACTGTGTGGATGGACATAAGTATTCCAGCCAAAGCAACTGCACTGGGTTTAACTTCAGCTCTGTTTTCAAAGTGATGAACAATGTTGCATAAACCAGTCTTCAAAATGTTGGATGGGAGGGTGCCATGAACACAATACCCCACAAAGTAGAGACATTTCAAGACAGCGTTCACAGCTCCTGCTTCCCTTGCAGTGAATCAGCAAAGGTAAAGCACATTAAGTAAACTGAAAGCAAAGTGCTCTTCCAACTCATTTTCAAGAAAATTTTGCATGGCTGAATCTCTCTCACCATTGGATTTCCACCACGAATCAGTGTTTTGTCATTTTGTCACTGTTTGAAACATTGCCATTTTAAATTATACAATAGTCACAAAGGAAGTACCTGATGTGTCCAAATGATGAACCACCACCTCCTCCCCAAAACAATAAAGGGGCAACACTTATTTTCTGCTGGATAAACCTCTTCATTTCTGTATTACAGAAGATTTCTTTTGTAGCTGAAAAATGGCATGTTATAAGCTCCAAGAACATTTGCAATCTTGAAATCCTCCCATTTCTGTGCTGTCCCATGCCCAACCAGGTTTAAAAATCTGATGGAGGCAAAAACTACTCACAATGTCTATATTTTTTCCAGCATTGCTTCCAAGTCATTCATGGCTATTTACCACTTACCTCAAAATGCTGTGCAGGGCACCATCTGCAAAAACGGTGCTGATTATACAGACTGTGCAAACAAACAGGTGTTTGTCTCATCATCCCACTGAACATTTGAGAGATGTCTGGAACAACAGCAGCCCATCATCTCTGGGAAAAACACACCGTATTGCAAGCAGGCTCGGTCCCATTGACACTTTAAAGTGAGGAATGGGGAGCATGTGCTCTAGGAGCAGGCAAAGAACATAATTTTATCCCAGAGCATAAGAACTTAAAAGCATATTAGTGGGCCAGACTGAAATAAATAAACAAAACACCATACATATTCAAATGTTCATTAGCATAAGTGCAAACTAAAGTGAAACACTTCAAAAGCTGGTAGTGCCAAGGGATTTTACAGGCACTGCTAAAGGATTTTGTTTCATCCATTTTTTTTTCTTTTTAATCATTATTATCATCTGAACATGCAACATGTCCCTGAGTTATTTCTCAGTTGTTTTTTTTTTTTTTTAAATTCTGGTTAAATGCTTTTGTTTGCTTACCATGCACTTATAAATCACCCTACACCAGACAACTAGAGCTTTGTTACAAGAACTGCAGATTATTTATGCCAAATTCCTCTATAGCCTGTGTTGTTGCACATGAATCCAGTGGAACCAGCCACTGAGAGGCAGGATATCCTGATCTCACACCAGGACCCCTACTGAAACACAGAATGCCTGGAAAAAACAAACTGTCCTTGTGACTAGTTACTCCTATGCCATTTTCTTGCTCCTGTAACCTAATTACAGATGTGCCTTCCTTGAGGACCATTGCCACAAGCCCCCTTTTGTCCTAGAGGTTGCAACTTCAAATATGTCTTTTGGGTCCTTATGTGAATGTCCCCTTCCAGCTAGAAGTGCTGATCATAAGGAACAGTTATCTTTATTTTCTCTATAAAATTAAGGGTAGGTAAATTAGATCAGCTACAAGCAAATCACTTTAGACAAAAATTTAAACTTTTAAATTAAAAACAAACAAACAAAAAAGCAAAGACCTAGCAAAATTTGGCCATTGGGACATAATATAGTGTGGTTAAAATAAAAAAGGATCCAAGGAGATTTGCTCTGAAAGCATTTGCCCAATTTATAATTCCCTCAAGAGGTCTCTTTTTTATTTGTCCTTTGCAAAGGGGAACATCCTGCTAGTTTTCAGAAGGTGAATGAAGCATTTCAACACTTACCAAACTAACAAGGTGACAGGCTACACTTGTAGTCCCAGATGGTTCCAAGCAGCTTCTCCTAGAGATGATGGTCTGCCACTTCAGTCCACCAACTGGGAGACTTTCCTCTTTTAAAGGTCTTCAGCATCTAATTTGCAAGGTAATTAACAAATAAATTAAACCAGTTAAAAATTTACAGCAGCATAAAGAAACTCAATAAATTGGACTGTGCCAGGTTCTGTTCTGTCACATTACAAACAATGCTGGTTACAAACAACACTGGGCTCACCTGCCAGGTTACAGTGGGTCCTTAGAGAAAATAAAACTGAGGGACGATTCTGACTCAGTTCGGGTTTCAGAGCATCATCTCTGCACCACAGTAAATTCCTCAGTAAAAAGGAAAAGCAGTGCCAGTGTCAGATCCAGAGCTGTGACACTCTGCAAGCAGCTCTTGAGGCAGGACAATTTTCTGTGCTAATTTTAGAGACGTATTGCCACAATGGGCATTTAACACCAGCAAGTGTTCTTTGCTCTGCTTTTATGTCCCCATCAATTGTAGGGATACAGCATCACCCCTTTTAATGGGCAACTATTAAGGGGTTTGTACCCATCAAGGTATTTTTATTTGATTTAGCAGCCCCAGATCTGAAGCTGTTTTGATAAAAACCTTGGTTTTATCATGCACTTTGGACTATGTTGCATCCCGCCAGCACAGACATGTTGTGAGGAAACATGAAAGCAAGCTATTGAGCAAAGCTAAGCTTTGATTTCAAGGTGACATGAAGCAACCAAAGAGACTGTCAAGAAAAACAATCTGTATTTCTGAACAGAACTCATGGTTCTAAGCAAGTATTTCGCTTTTAGACAACCACTGCTAGGTGGCAAAATCAGAATTTCTAACATTCCATACTGCAAAGAGTGGGGGGGGTTTGACATCTGATATTTGTTTAATACAACTTCCAAAAGTAATTCCTTTCAGAGGTATTAGATCAGGACACTTAATTTTCTTACCCAGCACGACTATCATCATGGCTTTCACTGGAGATAACAAAAGGCCTTCTGCAGCTTTGTGGAGTCTTTCAGCATTAGCAATTAAGGGACATACATGAAAGAAAAAATGATGGCTTAATATGTACAGCATTAGTGAAACAGGCAACATTTTTACTGTTTCCAGTCCTTTCAGCTGAAGAATCAAAAAAACTAAAAAGCCCTAAACAAAACAACTTACTGGACTTCAGTAAGGAAGCAAAATAATTTCTCTCTCAGACTCAGTTTAACTGCTTTCTAAATTAATTGGAAATTGTACAGTGCTTTAGAGGAAAAAGAAAAAATTGTAACAACTTTTGACTTGTATGCCCATTAAAGTGTGGGAGATTTTTATGTCTAGTCAGGAAAGCAAGAAGATGGCAACAGTTTCAGGACTCCATTAGAGCATCTTCAAGTATTAACTTTCCAACTGACAATTATTTATGTGTATTATTTATTAAATTAAATCTTAATCCAACGAAAAACCTCTTTTCCTGATATGCATATACTACTCCTTTGCTAAGGAACATGTAGTAAGGTAATCCAAATAAAGCCCTGCAGAACACCAGGTATAAATATTTACAAACAGAACAAGAACCTCCCAAAATATATAATCCTTAAAAACCCACAAACCCTTTTAAATCTGACTCTGCACTGTATCAGTCACTGGTATGTGTTTCAGATAATAAAAACATGGGCAGCACAGCACCCTAAGTTTATGTTTTTATTTACACTTCTTAAAAGGTAAAGAATTCCCAGTCAAATATATCGAAGAGTAATATAAAGAAGTTAACCCTCTATTGCACTTACTTTCACTTTCAATTCTTCAAGTACAGTTGCCAGAAATTAGGCATGATAAGATAAAGAAATGTTAAACTTGCCTTTTGCCTCTTCACTACTTTTGAAAGTTTAAACATTTCAGCCTAGTATCGCATTATAATTTGTCCATAAATTAGAATATGTTGTACTCTTCCCTGAAAAATTAGAGGCCCTTTCACCATTCCTCCTTTTTGTTAACCATAAACTACTCACAGAACACCAAATAAATTCCATCTCAGTTATTGTCCTGATAAATTAAACAATTAGGCTTCAGTTTACTGGTAGAAAGAATTTTCTGTAGCTTTTAAAATGTCCATGTGGATCTCATTTGTTCTTGGATCTTTTATTTCCAAAATGTGGATATCAAAGCAAGACTGAGCATTTCAGCATGAGAGTATGAGGATGCACGTTGACCTTAGATTTTGCCTTCCCTCTTAGATAGCAGAGAGAATGAATAGTGCAACAAGTCTGCAAGGAAAATTCCCAGGCTGATCGATATTAAGAAGCATTAAAGCATGTACAGTGCCACAAACTCAAGGCCACTTGAATTTTCTGTACATTTAGTGTCATTTACCTACCTTTCTCACTTCTCACTTTCACCTTTGTTTATGTATTACAAATCTGCAATTGGAGACACTTGACTTACCAGAGAATTTATGAGAGAGACTGTTGAGAGAAAATAAAAGCAAAAAATGATGAGTATAGTGAAATTTAAGTTTGAAATTGTAATTCAAGTCATGCTTGCCAGCTAGTCCATTAACATTTTCTAAGCTGACAAGGTACTCCTGCTTTTACAGAACACTAGGATTGATTTAAAACTCTGCTGACTGAGCTGGTATTCACCACTCACTCACTCAAACCCACTCTAGAGATATAACTGGCACGTCAGATTTAGTATCTTCAGATAAAAACAGAGAGCAAATAATTTTATTGTTGGTATAACCATCACACCACTGACATTTTTGATTACAACATTACATATTTAGCTGATGAGAAGAATTGATGGAGGAGGAGAATAACTGAATTTTTCCTTATGACTGAGCACACTTGCCTTTAAAGCGTTAATGCATCTATTAAAAAAAAATAAAATTAACGTGGAAGTGTCTCCAGTTTTTTGTATTTAGAATGCCTTTGGAACCACAATGCCATGTATATTAAAAGCTTGGGTTGGACAGTCACTGATGGAGGGTCAGCACAGCAGTATAAAATGTCCTTCCCACCCCCTTTTTTAACTGCAGGGCAGGTCCTTTCTCACTGTAAGTTATCTCTA
Source organism: Xenops minutus (assembly GCA_035221455.1). Taxonomy (NCBI): domain Eukaryota; kingdom Metazoa; phylum Chordata; class Aves; order Passeriformes; family Furnariidae; genus Xenops; species Xenops minutus. Next base: position 468,977 of record JAWWEE010000002.1, read on the forward strand.
GGTGTTTACCAGCCATTAACTTAAAAGTGGCTATAATTTCTCAGCCTGTAATTAGCGATGGTGACTAAACTTCATCAGGCATCATCCTGTCAGATGTCTCAGATTACAGATGCAAGGCACCTCTCCCTCTCTCCCAGTCATGACAATTCATTAGTTCTGCTGTTTGAGAGCAGCTGTATCATTTGCAAGGTAATTTATTCAGATTCTCTCAATATTATTGCTGAAACGTGGGAAGATAAGTGATTTGATGAGGCTATGTATTTACTGACAGATAACATTATAGGTTGGATTTGTGGTCAGAAGTGAAGGGAGATTACGTTTTGTGAGAAATATTGTCCTTTTTAAGGCAAAAGATTAATAAGTTTGATGAGACAGAGGACAAAATATGTCAGTCATGCCTCACACTGTTATCCATAAAACACTCCTCAAACGGTACATGTGAAGATCATTAAAATTTTACCTTTCTGTCACAGCTTATTGCTGTATTTTCCTAAAAACCCTCTGATTTAGTCAAAGCTGATCAAAGTATGAGAACATATAAAATGCTCTGCTTGATTAGCAAAGTGTGATGGGACAAGTAAAATTCAACAGGCTTAATTGCCAAGCTAAAACTGATGAATCGTGAATTAGTGATTTAACTCATGCTCTGAGAAATACCATCAATGTGCATCTTCTGAACAGACCTGGAACAAATCTGCAGTCCTTGGAAAACTCCACAATGTAACTCGTGTTTGTTTTCTAATCCTAGAACAACACTCACCCCTGCACATGGCAACACAAAGCCAACTTGGGGTGAAATACCCAACAGCAGGATTCTGCCAGGGAGTGATCTGGTTTTTCTTGTCCTCTTATTTCCCCTTGATGCTGGATCAGCAGACTAGCCATACTGACCTGGACCCAAAGTGACTTTTTACCTTCAGTAAAACATCTCAGTCGTGTTTCACTGGAATAACACTGCTTATGTTCCTCTCATAGTATATACATTCAGCCTCACTTCTGGCCCCCAGGACTGTAACTGAGGATGCTCAACTGTTTGTGATGACAAGTTTTCCTACAGATTTGACTTAGCCTTTCACCCAGCTTTAGTTTTCAAACATATACACACATTGAGTACACTGATATTTTTCCAGCAATGAAATGTCATAAACACTGACAACCTCTTCATGGTCTTAAATCCAATATCCTGTGGCCTCACTGACTTCTGGATTTTAATTTGCTATCCCAGTGCACAGTAATTTCTGGTTATCTCTGTCACAGTCTTAAGCACATCTCAAGATGAAATTTTGGCAGGTTGTCATGTTTGTTAAGAACAGGTGCTCTGACTTTTTCTGATTTTTTTTTTTATCTGTTCTCTGAAATCAGGCACTCTGTATGCAGATGTTTCATCTCTGACCATCTGAATATGTAGATATTTTAATCCCCATTTTTATACATACATGCACAGACATTAATTTTAATCAGGGAAAGCTAAGATGTAATACCAATAAAAGAGGAGTTGTTAGGCATGACATTTTATTTACGGATATAGCTGAGAAGATTAATGTCTGAGCCAGCAGCCTGTCCATTACTACCTTCAGCTACTGGGGAACAAAATGTCGTGTGTAACAACTCATTTCTCACTGCTCTGAGAAATTCTTACAGTTCATTCTAGCACCCTTGCTTTGTCTATACAATAGTATTAATTAAACCATGAAACCAAGTAAATTAAAAGAAGGAATTCTGCATTATTCTTTTCCAGGGCACATATGTATGTGCACATTTGCACATTTTCTTTTGATTGATATTTTAAATGTCTTTAATGGGTGAGTTATCTGAAGGAAGGTGAGCTCCTCAGGACTCCACTCACTGAAAAAAACTTCAAAGCAAATGAATGTGCCTTTAACCTGAATGGAGCTGAAAGACTGAACTAATTAATTCCCTTTGAGCACTTTATATGGCAAAGGGTGGTTTATTTGTTCACAAACAATTGGTCACGTTTACTAAAGGAGTTTTCCCTTCGTAACACAGAAAGCAACCTTTGACTGGATACAGACAGAAACAATAAGCTGACGCTTACCATTAGTTCATCTGGCCCAGTAACAAGAACAAAAGTGAGAAATAAATATGAATAGAATGAAACAAAGTAAATATTAATTGAAAATACTGCCTGAGTAGCTTTGATAATATATGCTTTTACAAATAATGCGCAGAATTTATCCATCATCCAGACAGAGCATGGAATAACATAGTAAAGGCTTTGCCTGGAATCAATCATGGCTGTAACACCCTCCCGCACAGCAGCTCTCCTCTTTCAAAACCATTCTGTAAATTCCATAAGGATGGGAGTAGCCAGAGTGCCCACCAGTTCTGATTGAAAACAAGCACAGCAACAGCATCATTTCTTCTCTCTCTGGGCAACCACCACAAGCCCAGCACAACAGCATCTCCATAAAGAGGTGATATTATACCATCCTACTCGGCCTCCAAATGGCTGAACTGCTCCATGTTTAATCAAAGTGGATCTTCAAGAGTGCTTTTTGAGGCTCAGCACTGGGACACACGCAGGAATGCAGTGCCATGCTGTCTGCTCTGGCAGGCAGAGCAGGTTTATTCAGTAACCCAGGTATCACCACACCAGGTGCAACCAAGAGCAAACATGTTAACAGGAGACTCCTTTGTGCTGATTATCATGACATTGGCCTTATACAGGGATTGCCCCAAGTACATCTCGGAAAGCCCATGCCAGGCTCAGGTTCTGAACACTGAGCTATGGTGGTTTGTCTGCATTTTTGGACAAGATTATCTACATGCCAAAGAAATCTTTCATGATTCTGCTGGACTGAAAAACCACTTTCAAACAACAACCAAATAAACAAAAAAATGCCAGCAAACCAAACCAGTAGACTGGGTAGAGAACAACTCTATTGGCTCCCACACCTCAAGGCACCTGTAAACAAACATTTAAGTAGTGGGCGGAGAGAAGGAGGAATCATAAAGACTCATAGAATGCTTTGGGTTCAAAGGGATCATAAAGATCATCCAGTTTCAATGCTCTGCCATAAGCAAGGACACCTTCCACTAGACCATATTGCTCAAAGTTCCATTCAGTGTGGCCTTGAACACTTCCAGGCATCCATGACTTCTCTGGGCAACCTGTTCCAGTGCCTCACCACCCTCTGAGTAAAGAATTTCTTCCTAATATCTAATCTGAACCTTCCTTCTTTCAGTTTAAAGCCATTACCTCTTGTAGGAGAAGGGATAATATGGGCAAAAGTACAAGCAGATTTGTTTCTAGACAGCAGTTCCAGAATGATTATTCCACAACTGAGTTAGGAACTGATTCTAAGTGTCTCAGGTCCCTTTTATTCTCAAGCCTCTCTATTCACACTGTTAATTTCTTGCTACTAATATGAAATGAGAAAATACACTTCTTAGAGGAAAAACCCAATTATATACCAAGTACATCTAGAAATGAAGAAAAATCCATTTTATTTTAGTATCTGTTTAAACAGGATGATATCTTCACATTTTACCTCAGGTGAGCATTTAACTGATTTAGGAAAAAAAAAAAAAAAAAAGGTCTAACTTACCTAGCACATAGGAGTATTTATTTGCATAACAGAGTGAAAGGAAAACAAAGTATTTGTTTGGACATAAAGTAAAATTGTGACATGACACCTGTGTGTGTGAGAAAGTATAAAAGGGAAATTATATTTTTCCCCATGAATGCAAATAGATTCATACTAATAGTTTTGATACTGTCTTGTATTTAAAAAAAAATAAAATCTTTCTGTAAGTGCAGAGATCAAGGGCATTTTTTTTAACACACTGCAGAGAAGGAATACCTTGCACGTCCTAGATGATCCCCAGGAAAAGTAACCATGTAAGAACACAGAAAATGTCATCCCTGTAGTCCAAGCTTCTCCACAATTTCACATGTGTATCAGGTATACAATAAGATTGGCAGCGAAAAAACTCAATCCTTGTTAACTCAAATACATGGTTTGCATAATTTAAAAAATCTCTGAAATTCAGAGGTGTTGGGTGCTTTCTGCCATTGTCCAGGACTGCATCTCCCTTAACTGTAATTATTGTTCAAAAGACAGTGAGAAAATCCACCTTGTTCAAAATACACAGACTTGTTTGCACAACACGGCAAGTAGTAAAAGGCCATCCCTGCCTTTATCAAATGTTATTTCTAGCAATGTCTTGTCTATTTTACCTAAATACTTCACTAAGCGTTTTTCTACTGTCTACCATGCATTAGTACCACAAAGCTACTTGACATCCCTCACATCTTTCAGAAGGGGGAGCTTCACGCAGAACCAGATTGACTTGGGAAAGTGTTATTGTAGCAAATCACTGGAGAATGATTTGTCCACAGTGACAATGGGTTTCTTGAGCTTCCCTCTTTGAGGAGATGCATTGGCTGCTACCAGCAGGTATTTTAGCACCCAGCTTTTTTCCCCGCTCAGTCACATCCTTTCAGCAATGCTGAAATGTCACCCACTTGGCAGACACGTTAACATTTGCCTCATTCCTTGTTACAAGAATTATCTTTGGTAACAAAAGAGAAATTCAATGACAATTTTTCCACTGAGTATTTTTTTCCTTTGGACTTCATGTTCAATACATTTGGAAAGTTCAGGGTAACATGTCTGACACACAAGTTGCTTCGCCATAAAAATCTCCTAATTTCTTTGCCACTTCTATCATGTTGAACAGAAAATGAGGTTGCTGAGCTGAAACAGCATGTGCTTTTTTGTGTATAGGAGTCAACATGTTAAACACCTCCCTGGAGAATTAAAGAGAGAATGAAAATTACATTTCCAGGAAAGAAGCACTAACAGAGGGAAATCAGAAAACAATACCTTGAAGAAACTTACCTTTTTCATATTTTTTATAAATTGATGCACTACCTGAATCTAAGGAATACCAAGGAACCTCTGTTACCCACCTCAAACCTGCACATAAGGATGAGCACTTCAGATGTGGGGTGACCATGCTGGGACTGTGCTGGCAGCCTTCTGATCACAAACAAAAACTATGTCCACCATTACATTTCCTACCATTCAACTAATGTGGCAGAAGCACAAGACACAGTAACTCTCTTTAATATCCAATTTTACCATATAGGGAACACTCAGTAACCAAGACAGTATAGACGGATCAATGGAATTACAAAAATAAGTCAGACTACCAACAATATCTAATATTAGCTACCAGAATTTTCCCTTAAAATAAATACCTGAAGACTAAATGCACAAATCCAGCTAAGCAGGATAAATAAAAATGTTCAGTTTTGTTAATGACCTAACTCTGTGTCAGCATCCCAAGTTTCAATGGCCAAGCCTTCTAGCAGAAGGTCAGCCAGGAGGACAGTAAGGTGGGCAAACATAGGCTACTCTGATTAGGAGCTACTTCTTTCTACGGAAGAGATGAGTGAGCCCAGATAAATCACCCCACCTTCATCAGACAACTGCTGTGCATCTAATTCCATGGCATTTCTGGTCCCACTATTTCAATGGCACTAATGTTAGCATTCATATTGCTCTGCAGCCCTTTTTCCTAGAGGTATCACCCACCTCATCAGCCTGACAGTGCTGAGCCCATGTAACAGCTTAAGCATGCTTAAGTAATAGATAACCTCAAAGACACTTGAAATTAGAGCCTGTCAGAGTCCTTATGAACTTGTACTGTTGATGAAGAATTATAATTAAAAAAAATAAATCAAAGTTGTGCATCACTGATCCCCCTGCAATTCACTTTTACCTACATCTATCCACGAGAAGGATAACTTGAGGCCTTGAGAGGAGTCACTGTGTTAATATTTTAAAGAAATATGAAAGTCATAAAACTGGAAACATACTCTTATTAGAAAACAGTGTATTACGATGTCCTCACCAAAAACAAATACAACTCTTTACAATTTACTTCTGTACCTGCTTCCCTTTTGCACAAGACAACATGTTTACAGCTCTGAGACACTGTTTGATTCACCCTGCAGTCACCCCTTGCCGCTAATATTCCTTCAGAGGAAGGCTCACCTTCAAGTTTTATGTCTGAGCCAAGCTAAGATGCTTTTAAATTTACCTAATCATGACCAGAATTATTTCTATTGCTTCTTTCATGTCAGAATTACAAAGAACTTCAATAAACAATTACATTAAAAAAAAAATGAAAGGAGAAACAATTTAGATTTTTTATTTTATTTTTTTTTTGGCTAATCAAGCCATTAGGTCTCAGAAGATGCAGGTGTCATTCTCATTCCTGCTGTAGGCTTCCTGAGCAATGGTGAGGAAACTATTTGTGTTCTTTGTGCTTTAGTCTGTTATTCAGTACACTGAGATAACAGTACTTCCTTTCTCTGACCTTTTGTACATTTTCTCTGAAGTCTATTGTAAATTTACTGGGCATATACTGTCTCTTATTATGTTTAAATTCAGTATCTATTAAAATAAAACCTTCATTTTAGTTGGGACCTCAAACAACTAAAGAAATAACATACAGACATTTCAGCTGGAATAAATGTGCAACTTATTAATTTCTTTTAAAATACTTTGTGCTTCAGATGTGAAGTTTTAAGATGAACAACAGTATAAAACTGATATTTTAATTCTGTGCTTTGTAATACCACACCAGCTTGCAGGCATCTAATAAAAATGTAGAAATCTCTCCCAGAATGTAAGATATTACTCATCCATCCTTTTTTAGCCCTTAATTTTATACACTCTGCAAGTTATTTTTAAGATACAATCTTGAAGAAAGGAACCTTTGATATATGAATAGCAGCAATGCCTCTAAAACAAAGCCTGTAGACAATGAATATTAAATGTGTGACCTATGATTATCTCAGAATTGATTTGCTGGGGGGGAAAAAAAAAAAAAAGAAAAAACCCCCAAAACCACCACTAAAACAAACCAAAAGCCCCCATAAATCAAAGGGTATATTAGAGCCCTGGCTGCATTTAGAGACTCAAAGCACCATTTCAGAGACAGATGATTCTCAAGGATAAGCTGTCAGAGGTGGTTTCCTGACACCTTCCCTCCCTAAGGGTCTGAATCCCACTGTTAAGTGCTACCATTGCCGGGGCTCAGCTGGAGCATTCTCTTGACTGACAGGTTTTGACCACAGAACAATGTTTAATATACACCAAAAAACAAGCAAGGGTGATGGTAAGCCCCTGATTGACCTGCTGTCTTTAAGCTCTTATTTTGACTGTATTTCACACCTAGTGTTACACAGAGGACCACTAGAAACCTACACAATCAGGATCATGATTCTGATGGATTCAGTATTCTTTGGCATTGACTTGTACTGCTGAAGAAATGAAGATACTCTCAGTAAAAGTCAGTAAGCAGGACAATAAATCACTGCTTCTCAAAATAGTCTCTTTCCTGCCCTACTCTGCTAAGCTTAATAAGGAAAATCATCTTTCCCCCCTTCTCCTCTCATAAAACACTCATCATTTTCTTTTTCTTTGTTGCTCATTTTCACCTTTGCCTGGAGTCAATCTTTAGATATGAAAGGCTTTTCAGATGCATCAACAGCAGTCAGCAGTGTTCCACTATATAGTACAAAAACAGTTGCAGTAAATTGATTTTAATAATATCCCATTTTTCTATTGCTTAATAAAAAGAAATATTTTCTGTTACCATTTTCTTAAGAAAAAAACAGACAAAGAGCAAGGGAGTGGATAGGCTGCAATGTCTGCTGTGGCAATGGTGGCTTGTACCATGCAATGTTCAAGTGCAGGGTTTCAGATTTGTGGTTACTTAAAATTGAACTTTAAAGATATTTTTCCTAAAAGGTGAAGTGTCACTGAAATAAGTTACTTTTTTTTTTTTTTTACCAACAGGCAGAGCTTTGAAAAAAAGTAAATGGGATGGGAATTTCAGATTTTTACTTCTTTAAAAGGCAGTATTTTTGCTTCTCTATTACTTTGTTTGGAAAATTATCTGCCTTCTGTTAGATGTCTGTTTCAAATTACAATACATATTTTAGTCTAATAAATCCTAGAACCATAGAATGGTTTGGGTTGGAAGGGACCTTAAAGATCATCAAGTTCCAACCCAAATTCTGTGGGCAGGGATGCTAATAATGTTCATTAATGTAGCAGCAGTAGGTCTGATGTAGCTTTATATGACTGCCTGGTGTCCTCAACATAGAACTCAGAGCCTGCAAACTGCACACTACTGAAGTTCATAAACTGGAAAGAGCTGCAAGTCATTAAATAGAAACATCATTAGTACAGGTTCTATTGACTTGAAAATAGAGGAATGACATGAAGTTTTCTGAGGAAAAAACCAGCCAGTGACATACAGATGAAAAAGCATGATTCAAAGACAAAACACTTGGGAAATCTATATATCTATTAAGAGCTGAACATTCTTCTTAGTAACAAAATAATTGCAATCTATATTTTCTCTACATCACTTATATAGTCATGAAAATATAAAAATCATACAAAAATTAGAAACTACCGCTTAGACCACTGTTTTTGTCACCAAAGGTAAAGTCATGAAACCATCTCCAACTCCACAAATCTACCCCTGCCTGGCCCTCCTCTCCTCTACCTGAGAAAACTCTTCATGTCTAGTGAGTTTTCAGGAGGTAAAAGCAAAAAATCCACGAGGTATCTTGCACATCACTCATTTATATTCTAACAAAGGAAAAATTCCTTCTACCCAAATCAAAAAGTCAGGAAATACCTGTTTTATGTCATAGCCATCATAAATCAAAGATCAGAGTGGCATGACAAGATATAGGCAAGGTCTCACTCAAAAGACATGGAAGAGCCTTAGCTTTTAGGTACAAACCTCTTGAAATACTAGAAAAAGTGGAAAACCCCCCTAATTGAACAGGTAAAATAGTAAATTACTAAGCAAATTAAGGACAAAACCCCCAGCACACTGGGAATACTACTGCCAGAGAGAGAAAATCGCTTGGAAACAGTATTTTGGGAGAAGGAAGATATTCTGGAAACATACAAGAAAGGACCTTTGGCTGAGAACTGACAGCTCATTAGTTATAAACTTGTAAATTGATATGACAGCAAAGAATGTTATTGTGATTTTACATCCTTTTAATAGAGACTTAATTCTGTGAACAAAGCTAATTAAATGTCTTCCATTGACAACTTGCACTGAGCCCAAATTTACCATATTGCACAAACCCAATGCAATCCAGCCAGATACAGACAAACTGGATGGAGTGCTGGGTGGGGAAGAAAAAGTGCTGCCAACTCCATGTGAAGAAACATTCGAAAAAGATTAAATAGGAGGCTGGACAAGGTGTCCCCTCAGTCTCAACCATTCTGGTATTCTGCAAATCTCAATTGTTCAGCTGGTTCAAGAGACACAAGTAACAGATAGAAAATTTACAGCAAAGACAGACAGTACCTTTTACACACTAAAGAAATCGTATTATAGCAGTGAAACAGATTGAAAAGACAGATACAGCATTTTTGTGAGTGAATGTGTGTAAGGACACTGTATCATTGTAGTCCTGCACCAACCTGGGACTTATGTGAAGTTTGTTTGACTGAAAACTGTCAGACTTCAATGTAAAGATCTGTTCTTGTTGGAACATTTTGGGGAAAATTCAGAAAGTTTTCTTTGACTCAGACCCAATTAGCAGATGATCAATATGGTTTTGCCAGGATCAAGGGGCAGGAAATACACATTTTCTTCATGTCTAAACTCCATTCATAACCAACTCCTATAATCACATTGCCTGGTTACAATGCAAATCACTTTAAATCAGAAATAACTATTTAAAAGAATTGACATGAGCACACAATTGGGAATTACACAGAATTTTCATGGCAAGCTTCATAATTACTTTGCCTTCTTTCCATATCCTGTCCTTGTTTCTCTACCTCAGATGGGGAAAGGCAATAATTTGTTCAGGTACCATTGCATGCACTAAAGGAAATAAAAATCATTTCCACACAGAATCACAGTTTGTCCCTAGTTCACCTAGGGAAAGAATATTACATTTTTTTTGCATTATGAGGAAAAGACAGACAAAGCAGAATGTAACTTACTAGCCATTTAGGTATTTGACAGAGCTTTATAATATTTATCCTTCAGGGGATATTGCTGAATGGGTTGTCCTGACAATAGTCTGGAACATGAGGGGACTGGCTGCTCTTCAGTTTTCAGACATTTCTTTCCAAATTTTGTTTTTAATTCCAGCCTTAATTTCTTCTCTGCAAAATCACTATAACCTATCAAGTGTATTAAAAAATATATTGTAATAATACACTATGTATACTTAAATATATATGGATATGCATTTATATCTACACATACAAAATAATTCACTTGGCAGTCAAACAGTCCTCAACACCTTTCCATCAGCTTAAAGATTTGAACCAGAGCCCTGAGAAAGGATAAAAGCCAATGACAACTCCAACTTCAAATGTAGTGTTTGCTATTGGAATATCATTGGAAAAGTATTGGAAGTTTTCATGAATTATCATGGAGGGCACAGAGCCAATTTAGCTGGTTAAGAACAGAGTCACCTGCAGAAGGGTTTTCAGGCAACATGGGTAGCAATGGCACAAATATCTACATTTCTTCCAGAAGTCCCTGTTAAATGAATACGAAATAATTTCAAATAGATCTTAGATTTCACTGACATTTGAGGTAATTTTTAGGGCCCTCTGGGAACACAAGAAATCCATATGTAAAACTAAAATGGTATCAGCTGACAATCTTATTTATAATGAAGGTTTTGCAGCATCATGTCAATATTAAGAAACTAATTTCTCACTCTATTTCCCCCCTGCAATTTTTTGAGATTTAACCGATCACTCCTGAGCTGTAATTTTGAGCTCCGCTGAACTGTTGTAGATGTTCCATTTAAAAAATGAAAAAAAAAAAAAAAAGAAGAACATGTGTGAACTGAAGTCTTTCTTGTGCAGCCGAATGGTGCAACTGATTGCCTTCCAGCCTTACAAGCGGCCCTCAAAAGGTGACTTGCTATCTTTGTTGGATAAGGCAAAGATATCAACACTAACCCTGACTTCTTCCTGATTAAAAAGCCACCATCATGAATAGAAAGAGAAAATCTGTGTATGCATATGTGTTTGTACTTATATTATATATATATATTATGTGTGTATGCAAGATATGTATTTTAGTTATCCTTCAAATCACATTCTAGGGAGAATGTGATTAAGAAGTAAGAAGTTGAAGGAGAAATAATGTCTAGTTTAATCTGCTGTAACTGCTTTGCAATCTTAGAGATGCTTATTTTTCTGTCTACTTTTCTTAAAAAGTAGACTAACACATGCTTAAGGGTTTTTGGGTTTAGTTTTTTTTTTTAGAAACTTCAAAGTAAGTAGCAACAAAAATCCAAGCTACATCACAAATCACTGTCCTTTACTTATCATAGCTCTGTAAAACTGAGGTTTAAGTATAAACTGTAACATGAGTTTAGTCATTTGTGAGCAGGATATCATTAGAAACAAATCACCAAATTACTCAATTAAAAATATAATTGCAAAGGGATAGGATTATGGTTAGAATAAACAAAACTGTTCTGCAGTGGCAATCAATCTGCTTTTGTATAAACCCCCAATTTTTATATACCTATATTAATGCTTTTTGGTTTTATCATAACGTTTGATTCTTGCCTTACAAAGATACTTATGAAGCATTTCTATGATTATCAGGATAACTTTGAAAGCTGTATTTTTATGTACTTGTAACAGAGCCTTACTAATTCTATTACCTGTATCCCATTTCTGCTATTTGTGCCTCTGTGTTGATGAAGTGAGTCAGCTGTTCAGTTCTGAGGCCCTTTTCATTACACAAGATCAAGAGAAGTTTTCTAAAAGAATTAAGCAGCTGAAGAAGGAAGGGAATTCTACATTACCCTGCTTATGATGTAGAGTTTTAGCTATCATGAACCCTATCCAAAGCTCCAGACAATGTTTGTTCTCAAACAGGAAGACTCCCAAGCACAAATAAACCAAATCCATCTAGGATTGCCTAAAACAATGTGGATTTTTAGCCCAAACTCACAGAATTAAATAAAAGCAGGGTGAGTAGAGGATACATTAGAATAATAGTAAGAGAATGAGAAGTTTGCAGAAGTGTAAGGAATATTTAACTAAGCTATGGAAAAGATTATGTTGGACCAGCCCTTACATTAATTCCTCTCTGGAGCTGTAATAATTTCCAACATATAGCTTTGGGTTTTCCCCCACAAAGTTATATATTGTTTTTCAAGGTCAGGTACTTTTATTCCTTAAAATACAATAAAAATGCCTACATTGTTTATAGTTAATTTGTTCTGGAAGGCTGGCAATATTTTAAGCATACATGACATGTTCCCCTTGCTCTCAGCAGAAGGTCTATCACCTTTTCCATTCCTTCAACATTATAATTTAATTACTGAGGAAACTACATATGCAAGCTGCATTTATTAATAAATACAAATCAAAATGTCTAATGTAAATTATTGATATGCTATATTATCTCAGCTTTTCTGTACATGTCCTCATAAAAATAACTTTTGTTTTGACAGTCTGACTATCACGTTTTCATATTATAGCTCTCAGTAGGACAAAATTGTTCATAGATATGTTAACCTTTAAATAAATTCTCTTTAAGCAAATGTAATGCATCTGACACCAACCCATGCATGCCCATATTTTGAAGTTTATAATTTTAATTGCAATGGTTTTGTCCATTTACTTGCAGTGAAAAGGCTTAGAGACTTATTCTGGAAGGAAATGGGAGAGGCAGAGAGAGAGAGAATTTGAAATTATATCTATGATACATATAATTATACATATAAATAATATATAAAATTGTATTTCATGTACAACTTTAATTATTTGCTATATTTTACTTTTCACATTTTTATTGGAATATCTTCATATAAAAAAGTTATCCTTTAAGTCAATCTATTAATATACCTCTCAGGATTAACCTACTTAGTTGCACGCCCTTGACCATCAGCCACACACTTCCTTGGAAACCCCACATTTAAAACTCTCCCACCTCTAGGCATGATCCCAGCAGCTGACACAGTCATCACAGCTGCAAAGATCCCTATATTCATGTACATGCCCATGATGATGCTTCCAGATACTATTCCCATTCCTGCCGCTTCCCTGTACAGTTTCATACTCCCAAAGACACCAGATCCATTGTCCTGAAAACTAAAGTTCTAGATGCCCAATGTAAACATTCCAGTGATTTTTACTTTTTAAAACAACCTTTTCAAGTAATTATAGCATCTATCTAAACAGTCCCCATGCAGGATTAGGCCTGTCCAAGGTATTTATGTGTCACCAGCAGTACCCCGTCATTATGGCGAAACGATTACTGGAAAGAATCTAAATCACTGTTAGAGCAATCTTGAAGTACAATGTTGTAATTACAATTTGAATTTCAAATACAGAATATAGGGAGCGATATGTCCTCTTTGGGACAACTTCTGCTAGTCTTACTGCCTTCAATTTTTGCGGGGTTTTATTAGAAAATAGTGTTTTCCATTATTTTTATAACACATTGACACACTGCAAATGCATTTCTACAGGCATAATACACAATGCTATGAATACATTTACATTTACTCTGAATATTTAAAAAGGAATGCCCTGGATATAATCGCATAAGAGTTATTTCTAAGCTGGTATATTTTTGCATTTTATCTGTGCATTCCACTGGAGCTGAAAATCGGTGGAGAAATAAATCATCAGCACTTTTTGACTGCATCTTCAGGTTCTGTCAATTTTCTTGAAACATATCAGATGATCCTTACTGGCAAGAAATAATACACCTGGTCTAACAAAAGGTCTAATGCTCCTGTCAGTGACTAAAGCCCCATGGTGGTGCCAGGAGCTCCATGGGCAGAGCATCCACTACTGGGAGAAGAACAGAGCACCGACGCACTCCCTCCTCCAGCTCTCTTGACAGCAGCAAGAGCAGAAAGCTTGGATCTCTGTGCCTTTCTCATGTCCCTTTCCCTCCACTTGGTACAGCAAAGCTTAATCCTGTCTGCACTTTTCCAACAAGCCAAGAATACAAATTTTGTTCTTCACATACTGAAGGCTACTCCAAACTGTGGATTTTTGATACCTCAAAACAAACATTAAGGACATCAGTTGTTGTCATCTTCTGAAAATACTGTAACTTCTGTTGTACAACAGAAATGCCATTTACTCAAATGTGAGATTAACAACTGGCATTAATTGGAGCACAAATAACAAGGGTTTGATGAAATGCAGAGAAATACCTTCCTCATGCCCTGCTGTCCAGTGTGCAGTGTTAATGTGCTGAAGGTAAAATTAATCCTTCTCCACCTGCAAACATAAGAAGTCCTGTGAAAGTGTTCTTTACACCAGTGCAGGCTGATGGTGGATGGGCTGCTTACCCTCCAGCAACCAAACAACTAGAGCAGACACTGCTGGTTTCTGAAGAACAGAAAAAAGGGTTTGGGAACTTCGCTGTTCTACCATCTACCCTTGATTTTGGCCAGTTAGTTAAAGAGTTCTATATCTAGGCTCTTAGCCAGGATGATCTTTAACCCTAGCTCTTAAACCTTAATCCTTAGACAAGATTATTTGAAAGACAGGTGGTATTTCCTCTCAGATTAAAATTTGTTTGAAGTGAAAAGTATTTGTGGCCAGGAATAATTAACGCTCAGCCATAACAAAGAATGTCTCAGTAAAGAAGGAAGTTTCTCAAGACACTATTGATAACCTGGTATTGCCCAACTGTTACACAGAAGTATCAAATGCAATGGTTACTGTGATGATCAAAACAGTCCTCTGGAATCTCACTTTTGAATGGGAATATTTGTCCAGGAAGCGGATAGCAATCCTCACGACAGGTTTGTTATTCACATTTCAATTTTCTCATAGCAACATACCAGCCTTCCTAATTAACAAACAAGTAGCAATTCTGTTTATCCAGTTCAAAACACAGATGTTACCAAGATCTGTTGGGAGACTTCCAGGCATGCTTTGTTCTGCCAGTTTTGCCAAGTTCTTTCCCTAACTTTATAGGCTTTCCATTTTTTTTCATTGTTTGGTGGTTTGGTGTTGGTTTTGTTGCTGGTTTTGTTTATTCATTTGGGGTTTCTTTGTGCTTTTCTATTTGTTTCTACACACTATCAGTTGCCTGTACTCTGACTGGCTGTATTCACATTTCTTTCTCTCACCTGAGAAATGCAAGAAACAAAGTTTTTTCTACCTGGGAATGAATAGATATTCTGTATTTTTTTACATTCTGATTTCTCATTAATCAGATTCAAGAGATGCTTCATGATGCCATCCTTTCAACCCTTTACCTTACCACACCCGTGCAGTTAATACTGAAGGATATGCTAGCAATCTCCAGAATTCATTAATCAGCTTTAGTACCTTTTAATTATAATTATATAGTAACTAACAATACTGCTAATGCTTCTTATTATTCCAACTATTTTCTTCAAATCAAGTTCCACATGCAAATGTGGTGAAGAAAACACCTTAGTTCTCATTAATATCCAGTGCAGCACATGCGATGCTGCACAGTTAGTAACCCAGCCAGAGCTTCAACAGGGAGCCAGGAATTGTGTGATGTATACATGTTAAATGCTACCCTGTCTGACCTTTTACAACTATTCTGTAGTCAAACCATACCTGCAGCAGCTCTAAGGCATTCGATACAGGCTGTTCATACTTTGCATAGCCAAAATGTGTGTGTGTGAAGTCCAGAACACTCAACACACAGTACAAGTGTGTGCTCTTAAGTTATTAGATACTCACTACATATCTGGCTTCTTTCTGCCCCGCTCCAATTACACCTGCACTTTACACTACTGAGATATACACAATATCAGATTATGGCTTATTTCAATGTATTTTGGACCAGAAAACACACATGGATATAACAGACCGGATTGGTCTCTCTTATAGATTTCGGAATTATATGATAAGGAAGCAAATGCTCATAGCTGAGATGCTAATGTGGTAACCACTCAAGGCTGTCTTAAATCCACACTTGTGTCAGATAATGAATTATTAATGCAGCGCAAAACTTCAATCAGGAATGATTTTTGGTTGCTAACTAATCAATACTTGCAGCTCTTAGTCACCTGTATTCAGTATCCTCCAGAACTGTATTATTTCTATTAGAAAGAACTTTATGGAGCAACAGTGGGAAATACTACACCACATAGTATTTTTGGGTTAATCACCAAAAGCCTTGCTATAAGATCATCTCTTTTAGAACATTCTACCTGACAGAGACTTTTAGCCTAACTTACAAGGAAGTTGCACATTTCTGAAAATCTTGTCCTAATCCTTCAATTGTTAAAGACGTAAGCAGGGAAGTCAGAAGAGGAATTCTGCAACAAAAACCAAGCATATGAATAATGAACATTTTGACAGCCACAGAACATGAAAGAAAGGAAAAAAGCCCACACAACTTATGAGGTTGATTTGTCCCTTTCCTTTCATTAACAATGGTGAAAAATACGCCACCTAATTGGGAAATTGTGTTACATGACATTCTCACTGCACATATTGGAAGGAATGGGAGCAAAATAGTCTGGAATCATTGGATGGAGAACTGGCAAGGCTGTACATATAACTCATAGGAAATCATGGTATAAAAACTATATTGTTTTCATTTTAGCTGCACTAACAGTGGTTACTTCATGTGGATTCGGAAAGACAATAGGGAAGTATATGCCAGACAGAAATAACACTTCTGCAATTAAAGTGGGAGTAAACTTCGATATTTGTCACATATAAAATCATAAACACAAAAGATGGATCAGTGTTCTAAGTCTGCCAAGACACCAGCTGGGCACAATTAGTTTTCTGATTTTATTATAAACCTATTTAATATGCAACATACCCTATTACTACCATACAGTTCAAGAACAACCAAGCTCAGATCATCTCAGACAGTACATTAAACCACAAGAGGCTTTGGAGTATGTTTCCGCACATGGAATAGCATTTCTCCATTCCAAACTTGATTCTATTCTCAATGATCCAAAAGCATATTACTTCACCAAAGGCACCAAAGTTCCTACCCCATTTTTGCACAGCAACTCTGTAAATACCAACTTTCCAGCAATATAGTAAAGATATATTATATGCAAAGTCCTGTGAGAATTTAGAATAGCTTAAGAAACTGTGTCAAGGAAAAAAAGCACTCAAGAAAAATCTGCTTTTACATTTGCTTATAAAAAATCCCTTAACAGTTATTTAGTATGTAGATTATATTTATGGCACTTGAAGTTAATGTTCCAAAAAATAAATTTGTGCTTTACCCTGAAAATGATTAGCCTTGTTCCTGACATTTGCTGTGTGAAGAATTAGTTTAAAAACATCTGAAAGATATTAAAGTTCTTATTTAAATATCCAGTATAAGATAAAAAAGCATAAGGATCAACCCCCCCCCAGTTCCAAGAATCTGTACAAGGAGAGGTCTACAGGTTGATCAAGGAAGTTTCAGTCAATTCAATATTCATGAAATCTCAGAAGGAAGGGTTTCTTAGCCCTCAAGAAGATACAAGATGAGTGCAACTGATGCTGGGATGTGGCTGTTGTGACCTGAACTCACTCATTTCTGATTTATGGTTCACATATGTAAACAGTTTTTCTGCTGGACTGAACAGCCCCTATGGTTCTCACATTTCCTGTTATTTTATCTTTTCACCAATATCCCATTAAAATAGAATAATTTTCCTTAAATATCATTTTAGTTGAAGAATTTGTTCTCTTCACTTGAAAGATAGTATTTGTTAATGTTTGTATTATTTAGCAGGCATTTCCCTTCAAGCATTTTTCCTTGATATTCTGATTTAATGACTTACAACCTTTAATGTATTTACTACAGAATGTGTATCATTTCCATAGTACTATAACCATTCAGGGGTGAGGGGGAAACAAAAAACACCACCACCAAAACCCAATTAAATGAACCATAGCCCTAAACAAAACCCTCTCAAAGCCCTTCTGCGCTAGTCTGAATTTTTCTATTGTACGCAGTAAAATTTCCTGATGAGTAAGGAACATCAACAAAGCAGGACAATCTAGGTACAAAGTGGGAAATAGTCCCTTAAAACTTAAAGGCAGCAATTTTTAATGCTTCAGGCTTCAAATAAATTGCACTTCCTGACTTCTACAGCCCTTGGTCTTCCACATCCCACAGTGCCTTATTTAAGCTGTTGGGTTTATCATTCCTTCATTCGAATCTCTGACTGCATGCCCAGCAGTCAGACAACACTGCAATGCCCCCATCCCACACCACACATCATCACAGGTTTGATTGAGTTTAATTATTGCTTGAATAGTTTATCAGGGGTTGGAGACTTTGTTGCTGGGAGCACAGGCCTTGAGCAGACACTGAGCAAATGTCACATTGCCAAATCCCAGACCCCCAACTACTTGAGCAATACACTCAGTATACAACTCCAGCTTGATACTAAATCTACCTCACAGCCAATCAATCCTTCACTTACTGACATCTTTCCAAGAGTAGCACAATGACAGCAAGCATCTTGGCTGTGCTGGTGGGCTCAGGGACCAGGACTGCCAGTACTTGCTTCTACTCCTCCCATGTAGGAGGGGAGTCCAGCGAACACCAGGATTTTCATGAGTGAATCAAGCTGTCAGCAAAATGAGAAGAACACCTGC
>JAWWEE010000002.1:487717-516385 GCA_035221455.1 Xenops minutus
TCTCATGTTCCCTTAATAAAGTGTTCCACTCCTGTTTCACCCTCCGTGAGTGTGGACCGTATCCCTGTATCCCGACGCTCCCAGACTACGAGTCTGGGAGGTGTATGTGGAATGCCAGAAGCTTGGTTTAGCAAGCCTAGCCATATCCTACACCATTTATAATGGGAATGATCCAGTGCCAGCCCATTACCCTTGGGACAGCAAAATGTCAATTTGCTCATAGTGGAAGAGCCTTGAGCTGAATCAGTATCATTTATTCAGATCAGCATAATTTATTCATTACTCAAGAATATGTGATTTTATGAGTTGGCAATCAAGAGGAACGCAGGGACTCAATGCATATTCAATAGCTGGCCTACCCTGTCTCTGTGTCACATGGAAGCAATCCCACCCAGACTACTTGAGGGCATGCTTGTGAGCAGGTAGATAGGAGAGCACAAGTGTGTAGTCTCAGCTTGCTGAGAAAGTTACATTGAAAACACCTTCCATACAGTCTTTAGGATAATTTTGTTGTATTAGTCACAGTCTATGGAACAGGCCACTAGAGAGCAACATGACACTCTTGCCTTTCCCAAACTCTACTGTCTTACAACTTTGCCCTTGTGTTTTTTTATTTTCCCTCTTCAATGACAGGGGTGGATGCTGGTGACCATGCATCTATCTATACACATATTGCAAAGGCAATAAATAAGGAGGCCAGGTATAATTCACATGACATCCCTTAGCCTTATTGGTCAAGGTTCTTAAACATCCCTGCAGATTTAACCAGTGTCATTGCATTTCTGGACAGAACTGTTTTGTCACAGAAGTGACAGTTTGGGAAATATGCCTGCATCCAAGTTTAAGTTTCATCTGGTGTTTACAGAATCGGATTTATAGCTAGTGTAAATGTAGCTGTCACTATGCTTTACATCGCAGCATTAGAAGCAGCTAAAAATGTCAAAAAAAACTACATCTCAAAAACAACAGAGAAACCAAAGGACCATCAATACAGATCCTTGCAAGTGGATCTTTTCCACATGGGGTCTTTGTATGAACTTTGTTTTTTCATTAAACCATTTAAGGACACTGGTGCAAGTCCAAGACAGTGATTCTTTTACCTGAGGGAAAGCTAGTCTGGTTAGAAGGAACTTCCTTCAAATCACAGGAAACAAGCTCTATGAACTGCAAACTGCCTTCATCAGAAAGAAGTAAGCATATACAGGCTCTTCTCTAGAGTATCAAATCTTGGGCTGGATGAAAGCATCTAGAATCTGACGTGCAAGGATTCTCTAGAAACTTGCTTTCTAAATCTGTTTTAGGGATTTTTTGCATGTGTGCATCCTCCCACAATCCTAATGCCAGCTCCCTTTCTGAGCGCCCCTTTGCTCATAAACCATAGCTGAGCAGTCAGGTGACCCCGTGACAACTAAAATATCAATTCTCTTGTACAGGTGGCTGTAAGGCAAAACCTCACATTGTTGCTGTCCTGCCACCTCCCAGAGCATCCAGAGCTAACAATGGGCATTCAATACCACCCCAACACTCAGTTTCATAACAAATACAAGTCAGGATTTGGAAATCGCAACAGCAGTTTAGTTTCCAAGCAAAAAGCCTGATAGCATGTGAGAACTTAGCCTGAGCATTTAAACAGTCTTTCTGAAGACTCTACCCTCCTTAGGAAAAACAGCATGTGCCTCTCTCATTCAGAAACTGGGGAATTGCAGCCTCCTGACATTTTACACTCACACAACTCTCAGAAGAGCAAGCTCAGAGATTTTCCTACTGAATCTGATTAATTTAAGTAGGTGGTGAATTGAATCTGCACATGCTAAGCTTAACACTGTTTCAGGAGAAAAAACATTGTGTAAGGTAACAGATCTTTTGACTTTTCCATACACACTCAAATTATTTTGAGCTACTAAGCCATTAAACCCCTTCTGTAGTAATGCATTTCTTAACCACACTTCATTTCAATTCACTACAAAACTCCAGATAATTCATATTTCACCCAAGAAAGCCAGTTGTGTTTCAGCACTTACTGAAGCACCCCCAACTAACTCTTACCAAATAAGCCTGCCGAATTCCAAGCAGAGATTTAAGGTGTAAGCACTTTGGTAAAGGCAATACACATTTGTCTTAGAGCTTAGGAAAATCACAGCTTTTATATTAAGCCCCTCCATTGCTCTGTTCTTAAAAATAGAGGCACTGACCTCCAGGTGTGGCCTCTGATCCAGGTGAGCAGAGTAGGGATGATAACAGCAACAAAACACATTCACAGTCCAGGCATCCTCAGCAAAGGCAGTCCAAGAAACCCAAAGAGCTCAGGACAAGGAACAGAGATGTTTAAACCAGTTCTACCCAAACCTGAACCTTCGGGCTAGACCTTAATTAGGCTTCTGGGCTGCTGATTGGCTGCAGCTGTGGGTGGAAGGCCAGGTTAAGCTGGGGAGGGGAATTGCAGCCTGGCCCTGCCCAGATGGCTGGCAACCAATTATCCCTGATTTGGCTGGATCTTTTTGGTCTGAAAAAAACCCCTTTTGAACTTGCAGACCCTTTTCCCCTTAAGCATTTATTTTATAAACAGCTGCTAAGGTGGAACCTCAGCCTCCCAAGGCACATAGGGCAGTCACCTGCACAGCAATGCACAGGTGGGACTTCTGCCCCACATTTGCAACTACAGCTCTCCTGGTAATGTCCTTGAAAGCAAAACGCGAAATATGAGAGCCAATGTCTTTCAA
The DNA here is from genome assembly GCA_035221455.1 of Xenops minutus. Classification (NCBI taxonomy): domain Eukaryota; kingdom Metazoa; phylum Chordata; class Aves; order Passeriformes; family Furnariidae; genus Xenops; species Xenops minutus. The sequence goes on from JAWWEE010000002.1 coordinate 490,438, forward strand.
TTCAGAATCCAGAGTGAGATCTGAACTTCACAGCCACTCTCTAGAAAGTCCGTTGCATATCCGGATACACTGATGTCCCACAACAGCTTGAAAATTCATTTACCGAAGCTCAATTAATCACAGTTACCAATACAGCCTCAGAGGCAACAATACAGCCCTTAACTCCTGTCTTGCCATGCCATGTTCTTAAGACATCAGACTAAAGCACTTAACTAGTGTTGGTTCTGAACCAGCTATAAAGTTTGGGATGATATTTCCCTCATCTGTTCATCAGCTGAGACAAACCAGCAGATTTTATGAGTGCTCCTGCTCTATCTCCATAGAAACAGAAAACAACACATTTGATTTACTGCCGAAATTTTTGAGGGAGTGCATGGGTAAATCATGGCTTTGGTAGTCCAGTAACACTTTTAGGAAGCCACTCCAACAATGTTTTGGCCTATTCTTGATGTGATATGTTATCACTAAAGCTGTGTGTAAGGAAGGCTTTTTGTTTGCTTCAACTATTGAATTAAAAATGGAAGTGTTCAAGAGGAGAGAGAATTGAACTGCTGTGGCTTTCTCTGATGAAATACTAAAAAAATTTGTTCAGTTCATTCAGTGCGATCAATAGCAAAGCTCTAGGCTCTCAGACTTATGGAAGAAATAAGCGAAGGGCAGCAGATAGATTCTAACCTTGCCTCGAGCTCTCCTTCCCTGCTGCATTATACTGGATATCCCTGTGAATGGATATCCCACTTTGTACACACCCCATAAAAAGTCATGGAGAACAAGGACTGAAAGCAGCTGTGCAGTACAATGTCTAGCACAAGGCGAATGGCTGCTTGGATGACTTGCTCTAGAGCTTCCAGAGGGACTGAGGTAAGGCTGACTGGTTGGTGGTGTTCCAGATCCTTATTCTTCCCTTTTGGAATGTTTGGGTGTTTTAGTCCCTGGGGGACACTGCAATTGCTGAAACCTTTCCAGTTCTGGAGAACAGCTTTGATTTCTCTAGCCAGTGTTACATTACAGAGGACAGAATTAGGGAACAGGAATGCTTTCTCAGAGCCTGATGTAATATATTGGGCATTATAGATATCCTACACAGATATTAACACCCACTGTGGCAATTTCTGATTATGGAATCTCATGTCTGAGGTTCTGAATCATCAGGTAAATAGGAGTCAGAAAAATATTGCTGATTTAATAGACACAATCAACAAGAGGGTGAGGGGCAGAAGAGGAAACACTCTTATTGCTACAAGTAACAACATCTTTCTTCATAACTACCAAGATTTAATTGGGGGAAAACAAGTTGTTTTCTTAACTGAGTGAAATTATCAGCAATTTACGTGTAACTATGGCAACTTTCACAAGTATGAAAAGGAAAAATGGATAGAGCCAAAAAAATAGATTTGCAGGGAGATTTGGAACAAATAAAATTGAAATTTTCCAAAATCAAGTGCATTTTCATTAAAAAAAAAAAGAAGATCCTTTCAAAAGGAAATTAAAACTCTCCCAAGAACCTGGTTTTTTAGCCTACAATCAGTTTTCATAACTGAAAACCTGTCAAGGAAAAATGAGTTCATTTGCTACAGTAAAAGAGAGAAAGAAGAGCTTCAACAAGAGATTTTTAACTGCTTACAAAACCAGCCTTTTGCTTCAGATTTAATCCTATAATCACACACAGTATTTACTTGTAGTTGAATTGACTGAGAAAAGTGTTACTGTTAGGCACTTGCCTTATCTAAAGAAGCATTAAATCTGCTGGATGTGATGAGATCTGTTCCAAAGTGTTTATCAAACACTGTGAAAATCGGCAAGATTAGTAACACGGCAATGTCATCATTTGTCTAGTCAAGGGTAAAACGTTCTTGGAAACAGAAGTAGAGAATATTGACTTCAACAAGTAACCTCAGAAAACTTTGACATGTAATGCTGGAAAAGCCTAGAATATAGATGCCTTTTCCATGCAGTAATTCTTTGGAAAACACTATTAAACCCTTTGAATGGCCTTCAGTGTGCTTTGACCAAAGTCCCAGACTGTACAGTGTTCCCAGGGCTTATGCTTGGACACTGCTGCCCTGAGCACGAGCTCCATCTCACATCATGGTGAATGCCAGCTGAGGGAAGGAAAAGACCTGCTCACCTGAGCCCCCTGCTGACATAGGGAGGGGGAATGGAGCACACTGTTCCAGCACAGGTAGCTGATGGGGGTGGGAAGAGGTGAAAGTCATCTTGTCACCGCCAGCAGAGACAGGCAAATGGCACTTAGTCACTATGGAGGGATCTGAATGGATGGTTCTCAACCTGGATGGTTCCTCACATGCCTCTTTATATGTTGTAGCTGAGTCAGAGATACCTGATGGTCCAGCCTCCCCATTACCACCACTCAGTGTTCTCAGGCAAACCCTCTTGTCTCCTGACAGTACTGGGTATGCTGCACAGAGACCTCTCTCTTCTGGAGCTCACTGTCCCCCACCTCCATGCTATAGCAGTATGTCACTTCTAGGCAGATCATCTGGGAGTTCGTGCTAGAAACCTACTCTGCATTTTATAGTTCTGAAGCAATTTAATCAAAATGTAAATTAAAAAAAAAGAAAAATCTACTTTTTTCCTACTTGCTGGGAATCAGTGGAGGCATAATTCAGCTATTGAGATACTCGTGTTAAAAACCAGGGATATAGAAAAGAAGGACATTATGAAAGCCTAATGGAAAAGTAGGAGCAAAGATAGTTACATTCAAGAGGAATCTTGCTTCCTAGGAAAAAGGCCAGATAACAACAGACCTTTGGCAGAAAGACCAACTGTAATATTTGCTTCAAAATAAGGAAGGATAGAATGGTGTGTAAAACAGAGAGAACTCAATTTTCTTGAGTTTAAAAAAAAAAAAAGAAAAAAAAGAAAAAAGCACTTTCAAACACTGCCTTTTGGCAAAGGGAAGATTTGTGTCCAACATTACCTGCTACGTCTCGTCCTGGGGCCCTTTAAAAGCGTGTTGCATCTGCCTCAGGAAGGCAGCAAGGTATGTCCTCAGAAATCTATGAGGTTAGACATTAACCTTAAAATCCTATGCTTTTTAGTGGATACTTCGTGTTTTCATTCCTTCCAAGCATCACATGCTTGTGGAAAATGAGTCAGAAGAATAAAATGCAATTTCCCTTCTTAATAGCAGTCTGAGAGGTATTTTATTAAATGGAGACCTCCAGGGCTGCTGAAAGCACAATGCTGGTTTCCCTTGGAAAAGTCACTGGTGCTCCTTGCCCTGTCAGCTCCACTGAGAGGGGGAACCATATCCCTCCTCACCGATTGCTCCTGAGAGCAACCACTGTGTTGTGCCGCACGGGATCAGTGGGGATCAGGCAGCGACGTGAGAGCCGAGCGCTGTCACTGTGGCTCATTGCCATGGGGCTGTAAGGGACAGCCCGGCTCTGCCACTCCCAGGGTGGCCTGTTTGTTTGATCTGCAACTGATTGGGCTTCCGAGAAATCCAGTTGTGAGGCAGATGGGTAAACTGGTTTTACCCTGGTTGCACAGCCTGACTGTAATCTAATTTAACAGCAGATATGTATAACCTCACTGGTTATCATATTCTGTGATCTGGAATGCAAATGGAGTTGGTAACAAGTGGAAAGGTGTATCCATGGAGAGGTGTCCATTTCTTTCAAGACACAGAGACATTTGCTGTATGCACAGTGGGTAACTTGGAGCATACAATCTTTATGTATGATGTAGGAAATATATGCTCTTTTGAATCTGTGGGGATTTAATGCTATGTACAGTCACTCCCCAACAACACAAAAGAGAAGAGCAATGACACAATAACCACACTTCTGGCTAAAACTGCAGTGTTGCTCCATTCAGGTATAACTTTACTGAATTTTCTTATTTCTGAAAAACTTTCAAGAAAAAATGAAAAAGTTAATAAAGGTAAGAAGTAGAATTAGTATACTGAAGATCTAATGAAATAAGAATCACCAGCTATTTTTTTCTAAAATGAAATAATTTTGTTGTTAAGTATCGAACAAAACTGTAAGTAAAATCCACAGCATATGAATGAATTCCTTACAGCTGCACTGCCTTCCGGCTATGCAGATCTCTCCACTTCTGTGGCACAGTTAGATTTTTTTATTTTTTTTAAAAAAGTACTCTGTCCATATTCAATATCCATGTAATTAGGTATTCTGACTGACTTCTCCCATCCTGGAATTGAATGAGCAGTTTTATGTCATAAATTCCAGCTGATTCAGTGGGTGGTGAAAAGGCAGTGATTTTTCCTATTCATCTAGAACTCTCAGGAGATGGTTCTCCTAAGGACATTTGGCTTGTCCCATGTTGTATTTTAAGACTGAGGTGCCCACTGTACTGCATTTTGGCAGTACAAGGTACCCCAAAATCTGTTTTATTTGTCTCTGCTCCTTTGCTTTGACATGTGAGCATCAACAAACACCAGCCAACCAAGGATGTGTGATGCTATTGCAGTCATGCAGACTGAGGGCTCCTAATAAAAAATACAGTGCTTGTTGAGAGATACAGTCTGCTCTTTTCAAGCTATTGCTGCTTGGCACCCATGAAGTCCTAGTGAACTACTCCAACCAACCCCTGAGCAGGAATCCGCCATCCAAACAGATGGCTGCAACTGCAGGCAGCCAAGAGACCACATTTCTTTTTTTCATGACATGTGGGTGTTGACAGCATTTCCAGACATAATTCCAAATGGCTGTCAGTTCTGAGCTTCTTGTCTAAAGGGGATGTGTCAGCGCTAATCTACCTCTGAGACAGATTACCCTTCACAATAGAAAATCTTCCCCTTATTATAATTGGTTTACTCCTAACACTGCAGATCTTTCCTTTCCTGAGCTGTTGGATGCCTTTAGCTACAGTTCACCTCTAAAGGTAGACAGATCTCAAGAACAGAAGACTAATTTGCACACAATCTGGGGGTCTGATATTTAGTGCAAGACACAGGGATAATTACAAGACAGCATAGAGGCAGGGGTATTGAAAAAGTTTTTTGGCTTCATGTATGTTTACACACCAAACAAAATAAAGACACAGATTTGTTCTGTGCTTACAGATAAATGATTTCACATTTGGTGCACTACTGTCACATGCTGCCAAAGCTGTGTAAGATGCTTGTGACAAGGAAGACTCCTCATTCCCAACCAGGTCATCGTAGAATTGCTACACTGGATTTTAAAGGACGATGCTGATATAAGAGCACGTGACCTGTCATGATTTAGTGACAAACTGTCAAAATCAGCTACATAAGGCTTGAGGCATAGCTAGTCTACAGAGAACACATGGAAGCTTTCCAACAACCCTTAATTAAATAGAGTGGTGAACCAAGTTTAAAACAGCTGATTTCAGCTAAATCCACATACTGATTGCTGCCCTGCCATTGCCCAATGCAAATAAAAAGTATTAAGAAAATTAAAGAATGCATGCAGGGAACAGCAGAGGACTATCCCTGGTCTGCCTCAATACACAAATACAGTTGGAGGGTGCTTGTAATAAATCAGAGACAGAATGTTTCCATAAGCTTTAATTTGCACTTACCTTCTCTATTAGCTCACATCAGCCTTAAAATAGCCTTTGTTTATGCCTTACATCCTGCAGCACAGTAAATTGTCACAGCCTTCTGCATCCCAGACCTCAGATGAACCCCTGACAAGGCACAGTCATGTCAGAGAAACAATATCAGTTCTGTATTAATTAGAGACACGTGCATGAAAACCCTCAGTACAGTTAGTTCCATCAGGTAAAATGAGCTTTCTCTGACTCACAAGCCAGCAGCACCCACAACAAAGTATGTTCTATAAAGCTATCTTAAGATCAATTAGAGGTGAAGATAAAAATCCATACATTGCATTCTAAATTTTTTTTCAACAAAGGGCAGATTGATTTGAAAAGGCCTAGAGTGCTTTTATCCCTGTTCTCTATGTTGCTTTCTTCATCTACATGCAACAGTAATACTTGACGTTCCAAAAAGACAAGCAGATGCAGAGCCTTCTCAAAATCCACACTGCTTTTCTTCCTTGGCTCTATTCCCTGTTACTAAAGCCTTTCATACCTCCTGGGGATGACAAAAGCTGAGATACTTCAACATAAGGCACCAATGAAGCATGCGGATGGTGCTTTGGTACCTCCATTCCCAAGTGAGCTCATGGACACACAAGTAATTCCCATACGTTCCTCTGGGATTATCCTTCTGTTTATCTGCCATGTTATCACAGTACTTTAAAAGCTTTATGAGAGTATTTACAGAGAAGATAACCATTAATAAGAGGCCTCTGAGGCTCTTTCTTGGAAAACAAGTCACTAAAGAACTCAGGAAATGTTTCTGCCTGTCAGAGGGACAAGGATTTTATGGACTCAGTTCATCATCTCCAGGAGCCCACCCAAGAGCCCGGCTTCTGGCAAACAAAGCCCTAACCTGCCCAGAGGCATCACAGTTGGAAGTACCATATTGCTCTCATAAACTTGCCATGGACAATCATATTTTCACCTGTGGATCCTGGAAGCAACATGTACAGGCTGCAAATTCAATATGAAAAAAGGAGTATCTCACACAGATTATCAGCAGCTGCGCACGAGGCACTCGTTTGAAATTCTCCCATAATTGCAAAGGGCCTCATGAGAAGAACAAATAAGCCCTGCCATGTTTCCTAATCTTGCTACACTAGTTATACAGAGAAATGTTCACTCCTAATGATGACACAAAAGCTGCTGTAAGCTTTTCTGCCGCAACGCCGCTGCTTGTCTCAGCTATTATTCAGTTATTCCAGCCTAACAGCGAAGAATCATTTTTGTGCTTTTCATTCTTCCTCCCAGAGGGCAACAGATGTAATAACTTATTCCCTGTCTGGCACATTAGGCCTTGAAAAATTAATGCAGTGCTGCTGAGATTTCCACTTTCTGCTTTACTTAGAGTGCCAAAGCTTTGAAATTCAGTGAAAAAATAGAAAGTAATAAAAAGCTTATTTTAAGTTTGTTAATGTACTTGTCTGTTTTAATGCCTTTCCAAAGTCTCCACAAAATAAGAATTCCAGTGACTAATCTTCCCGAATTTCTTTTGCTATCACACAGAATCACAGATTCATTTGGGTTGGAAAAAACCTCTAAGATCACCAAGTGTGACCGGTAACCAACCATCACCTTGTCAACTAGACCATAGCACTAAGTGCTACATCCAGTCATTTCTTGAACACCTAATTATGATACTGTCTAACTGAGACCTCTCCTGTTTCACAATTATGATATACCAACTAAAATCTAAACACCATTATCAACTGTATTGTGTTAAAAAAATAATCAATTAATAATACCAATCAGTCACACATTGCTCTGTATATGTATTATATGCTTTATACCTAGGCCTATCCATTCCTTCAAAAATACTGTCCAGTTACATTAACTCTTCCACCCATGTTTTATTGCTTTTGCTCAAACTGTCCCTTTGGAAGCAACACGAGAAGCAAACACTGCAGTTACTGTGTGAAGCTTGCCTGGGGTTTGAATAACTGTGCCACAAGGCTTGCTGCACTGAACCAGAGCTCACCTAGTTGGAGATTTCTCACCAAGGGTCCAGAGGACCTTGCAGAGACACATGTATTATGTAATCCTTTGGAGAAGTACAGAGGATGGGTTTATGCATGCAAATGTGTTTCCTTGTAAATTAGCAGCATCTAATCATTCAGGTCATACGCCTTCAACAGGCACATCTACAAACTTTCTACCTTTGCAAACAATAAACAGACCTGTATCAGGTGATTATAGTGGAAGAAAAAAGTAAAGAATAGTAAACAATGAGTTGAAGAAGTCTGAGAATTAAATCAGGACTAGAAACTACTTCTCCAAAAATAATTCAGTGCTTTTTCCTACCCTCTCCCAGATGTTCATGGTAAGATAGAAATAAACCCTTGATTTAGACTTCATCTCTGCAGAAGACAGTTCTTAGTGTCAGAATTCTTACCCAAAAGGACAGGTGGAAAGCCTCAAACTAAATATACAGGTTCGAAATGCATTAGCAGTTACAAGAAAAGAAAGTCCCAGGCAATTTTCCCGAGCACTGTAGAGCATTTGCTAATGCTGCTGCTTCATGTATTCCAAGCCTGCAAACCAGCATTAACCACACATCATGACAGGCTGTCCTTGCACTCCTACACACAGCCACTTAGGGCTCTTTTCCTCCTTGGATGGAAATCCTCAAGCAATTTTTCCTTTGTCCTCCAGGCTGCTGGTTGGGCCCCAGAGAGTGCTGAGCATTAAAGAGCACAGACTTCATATTTCCAGTCTCTGGCAGCACTTGTTCCTTTATTCCACAGAGGGATCTCTATTTCCTTAAAAGCTGGCTTTGCTGATTCAGGCTTCCTCATCTCAGCAGATTTCAGTGCAGAGTTTGATCTATCAGCATCAAAGACATCCCTCTGTTCAGAGCATGCCTCAGTGCTCAGACAATAAGCAGCAGCAAAGTTTCAAATGAGGCTAGTGGTTCCCCTGGAGACCAAAGGCAATTAATAACATGTTTTTCTGCAAGGAGCAAAGCTAATGAAGCCTGATTTCCTACACATCTGAGACATCCATCTTCTACTCTGCCTGTAAACTGTTAACCCAGTTAATACTGCAAACCAAGCTCCGTTGCCTCCTGACTCACCTGCTGATCCCCACTTCTCCTAGTCCTCCTGCATCTTACTGTGACAATCTTCTTTGATAAATATTCACTTTCCTCTTGTTCCAGCAGAACCTACACCTGGTTCTCATCTTCTTCTCTGCAGCTTTATTTGTTTTACCACTTGCCAGACCAACACTGTGCCCAGAGCCTCTTGGGTGCTGAGGGGCCAACAGACTGATGGCAGACAGAATGACTAAAGTTTGCACCTTCAGCAAAAGGCACACTAAAGCACATGCCAAACTAGCAATTTTAATAAAAACCATTGGCACTTCACACCTATGAGACCTCAGTTCAGACAGAGTTGCCAAGTTTGGCTGAAACAGGCCAATAAATACAGAGGCTATTGAAATGTGTTGGACAAGTGGGACAGAAGGAGAAGGAAGAAAAAGTGTGAGTGCAAAAATTTTTCTTTGAAAACCAGGGAACTGAAAGAATAAAGAAGACTTTCAACAGCTGAACTGTGACCCTGACTCAGGACTGGATATGCAATACTGCAGTTGTGCTACTCACCATCTCTATTTTTTCTGATAGAGATGTGTAAACTGTAATTTTATTAATACCTGGATCACAATGACTAAACCCCATTTAAAATAGATAAACAATGCTAAGCTAGAAGGAGAACACAGCTGATCAGACTAACAAAAAAGAGACCCTAATTGAAGTAATTTCCTCCCCCTCAAGCATGTGGTTAAACTGGATTATTCCCTATCAAATGATCTAGAAGCACATTTACTTTGAGGAAAGCATAGCATAGCTATCCAGCTGCTCAAGGGACTCCTCTGGGCTCTTTGGATTAAACTTTTGAACATATCATTTAGCCCTACTGGCAAGAACATAAATGGGTAATTGCTTTCATTTAGAGGTGCTCATGAAAATTTTAAGCTGAATTGTGACCCAAAATACAAACCAACACACCCACTGTTGGCTGGGACTTAGAACAGGACATACAGATTGAAGTGTCCAATATATCTGGAAGTGCTTCATGACATCACTAACCTATGCCTATATCTACAAGACTAACTGGGCTGCACCTTGCCTTCAGCTGTGTGCTGTTGTGAACAGTTTCAAGTGGCAACTGAGCGGACCTTGCCAAATACACTTTCAAGAAAGGGGTTTTCACTTAGCAGGTGGCAACTCAAGAAAAAAATTAAATAGTCCTTATGAGATGCTGCCTACCTTCTAGTCAACAGCCTTCTTACAGGTCATGGAATACTGTGATTGCTGCTGCTTCTAGTAACATCTGCATGAATTTTTTGCATTTTCCAATTTCCTCTTATTATGAAATCCAACTCCACAGCTAAAAAAGCAACAAAAAACAATAGCATCACTAAGAGCATGATGGCACCAACATAGACTTGAGATTTAGAGAAGTTCAACACTGGTTCTTCTCCCGCTCCTCCAGATACAAACTGTTGGAAGGATATAAATCAGCTGTACTATTTCCATTCTAAAAAGGAAAGAATAAATGTCCTTATTTTCTATAATTGTCCCAGAGATACAACATTTATTAAACAGGACAAAGACTACCCCGTTGATTGCTGCTTTGTGTGATCAATTGAAATTTTGTGAATAGATGTTGCCATTCTGATCAGATCATGTACACCTTTGCACTTTGTGGTCTAAGTACCTTTTTCTGAGGGAAGGAAACTTCTGGATTTTTTGTTTACCTTGGTCATATTCTAGGCTGACCTCTATCTAGTGCAAAATTGTGGTACATTATAGTCATTGACTACTGGCTCTTGTATTTGTAGAAAATAAATGTTTACAAGAAGAAAGAGATTATTTTACTTTCAAGAGAGTCCTTGCAAAGGAATTGTTAAAACATTTGCAAAGCCAAGGAGAAATATTTCACAGCGGCACTGATGGAAAAGCTCTGACTGAGGATTTACAAACCATGTGTGAAACTATTTCAGACAGTTCTTAATCACTAGCTTAAAAATCAGCAGGCTCTCTGAATGTCACTGGTATCAAGGTGAATGTCACACATACTGCAAAGGATTTTTTTTTAATTGGCAATGCTTAAAATGGGTATGAGAGATTTTTTTAGACTATTGGAAAGGTGCAGAAAATACAGAAGTGACAGTGTGTCATGCTGCAGTCATTGCAGAGGTACCCTGTCACAAAACATTTATTGAAATACTGGAAAACTTGCAGAAGTTTGCTTTGACTGGCAGAGGGGGGAGGATACAAAAAGTTTCTTTTCATCACCCTTGGACTATGTGTTGTGTCTTCATTGCAATCCACATGAAAGAACAGTCACAGTCCAAGGGCTGTACCAGGCCAGGAAATTCCCTGGTGGTGTCCCTGAAGGCAGAATACTTCCCCAAGAGGAGTGTCTGTTCCCCTTGGAAGGGAGTCACCTACAACTCTAGCCCATCTGTTCTTCCTCCTGGGGGTGGGCATGGTACACAGGGTAGGCCTTTCTGACCTCACAGAACCTTATCCCATGTTTTCTTTTTTAACACAAGCTGGTTTTATACCAACCAGGAATTTCAGCACCGAAGCTTTTCAGAAAACTTAAATCACACTTCTGCTCATAACCTGAATATTTTTTAAAATAATCCTGGACCAGGCCCAGCTGAAATATCCCCCTGAGCCTGATTGATTGTTCCAGTGGTATCCCAGGAATGCATCAGCTCCCTCCCTTGAGCACAGCACAGCCCCTGCTCCTGCCCTACACCAAACAGCCACCAAAAGTTGAGTGTGGAACACCTGTTCAAAGCAGACTTGCTTTAAAATGAAACAAGCACTGATTGCATTCAAAATTGCACCAGCTTTACTTCCTGGAAAAATACCACAAAAATAAAGGACTACAATATTAACTGCTATTTCAGTTGTTAGGGTAAGGCAACCACAGTTTTCTCTCTTTATCTTCTTCCTCCTTACAAAAAATAACTAAATAACGTAAACCACATCACATATTTAGTGATATTCCTGCTATTACAATGCAGAAGGTGAAAATGTTACCTCAACCACCAAAACTGGGTGTAACATAAATGTAACATAGGTCGTGATTGTTACTTAACATGTTTCAGAGCCCAAAACGGTCTTTGTAAAGAGTAACTAGTTCTACTTACAATCACCTGCAACGTGAAGAGTATTAGGATATAATTTATGTTTATTAGACTTTGTGGGGTGCAATAAATCATTGTTTTCATTTGTAGGGCATTATTACAGGAGTGATTTAACTGAAGAAATTCTTTCTCGTGGCCTACAGGAGTGAAAGGTTAATGGCATAATGAATTCCTATAAAACAAATAGTAGACTTTGGCCATCCTTCAGCCAGCGGGTGGTAAATTAGCAGGTAATAAAGTGTGTATGCAATCTGCATTCACAGGCCAATAAATAATATGCAGGGGCCAGTTTTACCTGCTTTAGTTGACAGTGCATTACTGGGACAATATAGCTCCATAGCATCTAGGAAAGGTACAGAGAGCTGATTTTGCAGTATCCTGACTTTTAGCACTGATATATGTCAGATATTACCAGAGAGGCATACCTAGAATATTATAGCAATGCTCATAAATTCCACATTGCGCTGTAATAAAGTGCTGCTTCTACATGTGGCAAATACACATTCCTGTGGTCCCTTCAGCTTGTGACATTTACTCTGCCATCCTATTAACTGGTGGCATTTCATTCTGGTAATGGAATAGCTGAGGGAAAAACCCCTTAATATGCAGCACCACTCTGATGGCCAAAAAAACCCATCCTAAAATAATATGCTAGCTCTCACTATGAAAGCTAAACATACTATCAATATATTTCTATGAATGGGCATTAATTACCATTCAGTCAACAAGGCTTGCGTGATGTGTTGATGCTCTCCAGCTGTAAGAAACACTGCTACATAGTAATGCAATTAAATCAAAGTATTATTATAAAGGGAAGGTTGTTGTTTGTTTTGTGGTTTGGTTTGGGTTTAGCTGTGATTGTATTCTTTGTCCTAACCAGTCTCTGCTTTCCCATTTCTTTCTAGTATTGGAGGAGAACTGATCCCCAGTTAATTCCTTGCTGTTATTTATAGTTCTGTAGTACACAAGTTGCAAGATCTGTGTAAGGGGTATTGTAGTGAATCCCAAAGCTGAAAGTAAATTCAGCAGCTCTGTTAAAGTTTAGTTTTGTTCTATATTTCCTGAGGAAAGTATTATCTGACAGGTAGCCAGAGGTTTGGGATAATATTTGAAATCCTTTTGCCCTGAAGAAAAAAAAAAATCTAAGCCAAGTGTCTGAGGGTATTAGGATGTTGATCTCTTCAGCCTGAACAGATCATACGGTGACTTTTGAAAACCTCATTCCAAGCCCTGTGTACCTGGAAATGCAATCAGCCCCAGAGGCTTGCCTGTACTGCAAAATGAAACTGCTACATTAAGCCGAGTGGCACCAAACAAACAAGATCCAAGGTCTCCTCACAGCCCCAGTGGTCCCAAAACATAATTATTGTTTGCATTTGATATTTTTTCCTGAAAACTACCCGTCGTATGAGGCCTGCACAGCAGGCAGAGTGGTGCTTTTCTAGTACATGGAAATGGCAGAGGGAGCCAAGGCTGCAGAGATGGTGCTGGGGATTGTCCCACCCCAGGAAGAGCTCAAACCACTGCCAGAGTTCCTGGGGCACTGTCTGCAACTGGGCACCCCTATCTGCTCCCCACAGTTATCAGTAGAGACTGACACCAGACATGAGTCAACACTACATTACAATGATTGCAAAGTCTCCTCTTAAGCCTATATATTTATACTTAATTTTACTAATTTTAGTAACTGATTTTATTACTTTTAGGGCAATTAGTTCTGTTATATAATTTTATAGATATCTGATGAGAGAGAAAAAACTCATATTTAAGCTCTTAGCATTATCCCAAATTACATTCTAATTTGAGAGTTGATTAAAAGAAACAAAACACTAAACCAGATCAAAAAAACATACCAATCAGGCTCCGAGTATGTTATTTTTTATAATTCAAAAAAAACTTTGTATGAATAAAACTTTTAAAAGGCCCAGAAAGATTACAGTTATTCTGCTTATTATGGTACTTCACTGAGGGTATGAAAAATTACATTTCTTGAAGTAACAGAACACCACAAAAGCAAATAATGCCAACACAGTGATATTAATATCATTAAATTGCTGTTTTGATAAGAATAACAACTACCCTGTCCAACAACTACAGACAGATCAAGGAATACCATGAGTCAGTCCACAACTTGTTTGTTTTCTATCTTAGCTGGATGTTTCCATGGTTCCAGACTCAGTTTAACATTAAGTTTATTCTTATAGGAGTTCAAGAAGCCCAAATAACTTTATCCAGAATATATAACACCTCTAAGATGATCAAGCTTTTCTGTAAAGTAATATTTACGCCAAGGCAGCAGGAGAAATTGTTATCTTTCACTCTCTGGTCTTATTGTTGAACAGGTGTCTCATTGCTTACATACCTACATCAGTGAAGACCCTGGAACTAATAGGGGTTTTTTATTTAAGGAGTATTTATTTCTTTTAAATAGATAACATATGACTCAGCATGGGAGTTCAAGGCTTTTATTGGGTGATAAAGGGGACATTCAGGCACTCTGCTTGGCCATAGGCATGGAAATTTCACAAAATTATTTACTTCTGTTCTGCCTCAAAAAAACACACTACTGTTGTGATTGGTGTAAGGAACAAACAGGTAATTAAGAACTGTAATGCTGTTTTAATTTTGAACATTGCCTTTTCTACCAGTGCACAAGCAAACCTGAGTGCATATATTTGCACCTATTTTCCAATGGTTAGAACAACCTATGTCCTTGCATTTAACTTTGGATTTTTAACACCTGTTTGAGACAGTTTCTTTTTTTTTTTTTTCCATTGAGTAGGTTCCCTCTCTGCAAAATGCTGGAAAAACAGCTTATAGAAAAAAACCCAGCCGCCCAAAAAATCAGACATACCCCTTCATGATTTTTAGGTAACATCTACTTACTTCACAGAATATGCTCCAACATATTAAGCAGAGCACATTGGTTATGGAATTACACAAATATTAAGACCATAATTCTGTTAGTCTGTGGTTACAGTTCTCAGACTCTCCTCCATAACTGCATCACCCGGGCTGAAATAATTTTGTTAAGAGCAATATAACTACAGGAAATTCTGAAACTAGGATTGACATCTAAAAATCTATCACTGAGCCTCTTAAACTCAAGCTGGGAGCCGAGGACAGGGAGCCATTTGGATGCTGCTGGCTGGAAAGCCTGCCCTCAGACACGTGCACTCCGTGGTTGGACAAGGCTCCCAAATGCCTCCCTTCCCTCAGCCCCATCTGCTGCGATGGCACAGTGCCCGCTCGCCCGGGATGGTGCCAGTTTCTCAGTGCCAAGCAAAATGAGTTTAGATGGGCAGTTTGTGAGCTGTGTCTCTTCTGTAGAAGTCCCTCCTCTGTGAGGGCACTGGCACACAGGTGCCAATTGCCACCTTATACTTGATGGCATCTGCTGGTACTCACATGCCAAGAGCCCAACACCTAAATGGAGATGGAAACCAAGAGGGATCTATATTTATGGTTGCCAGACGGTTGCCTATGCTTGAACACAAAGCCATTAGAACAACACAGGGCATCAAACTCGATGTTAAACTAGATCACAACCTCAGAAGAGTCTGGTAAGGATAATTCACAACTGATGATGACATCAAGAAACAAAAAACCCACGAGGGCGAAAAGGTCCAAAACACAGTTTTGCACTATGAAGTACCTAAAACTGCATTATCCTGGTGAGTTCTCTGATATGTTTACAGTGGAAGAATTAAAGACGTTCTGTTAAAAACAATTAAATGCAAAGGTACAAAGAAAACCAAACAAACAAAACCAACCAAAGTCTCACTAGAAATTCCTTAGCCTGTCTTCCATTTGCCTGCAAAGATGTTTACGCTCTACTTATCCTCTTAATGGCCCAACACATTAAATACTTGCCTATTCCCGACCTCAAACAGAAAAACATCACTTTCCTTCTTTCTATTGCAGAAGATTATAAATACTTAGAGCCTCTCCTCAAAAGACAATAAGGGTTTACTGATAGCTTTTTCCTGTAGCTTCCTGCTTGTCTGACCTCACTTACCAATAAGCTTCTGGTATTCATTTATTTTTCCCCTCAGAGGCTATAAATCATAATGGATTATAATTAAATGTTATTTCTTTGTACATCAAGAAGAGGTTTCTGTTGCATTAGGAACTGTACACACACAGACACTGAAGAACAGGCTCTCCTATAAAGAGCAAACAGTCCTGTCTAGACAAAGGCGTCTCAGGTGCTGCTTGTCAGCTCCTTATTCCTCCCTTCTAAAATGGGGAGCAAGACTACACGTGCAAGAGGTGTTGCCTCTAGCTTGCCTCTTACTTCAGAGGTTTCGAGTCCAGGAAAATCTCATGTTTGTGTAAAGAACAATACACAAAACTTTAATTGCTACAACCTAGACCGGCTAATTTCTTTTGGATGCTTTGACTGCAATAATCAGTAAACTCTTCCCAGTTCTTACTCCCTCTCCCCTCTACTTGTCCACCTGTCACTCTTTTATGAGTCAGACAATGATGGCCAGGCTGAGTCATGGCCAAGGCTCACCCCCTCCCTGCCTGTTTGCTCTAGCAATGGCCTGAGGGGGCTGTTTGAGTAAATAGAGGTCAAGATGCTTCCTACAGTGATCATATATCTAAAACTTAGTTTAGGAAACTTCCCTGTCTGACCATACGGGAGCCACTCTGGCAGTCCCACTGCCAGCTCCAGTGACTACCACTGCAGGGACCGAAAGCCCTTCACAGTGTGCAGCTACAGTGACTCCTCAGCTCCCCATGCACCCCACTCAGACAGACCAGGTTTCCATACCAGTTCCATCCCAGGTTGCCTTCAGCACAGACTTTGACACCCTGATCCTTAAAACAATTTAATCTTGGTGCAGTAACTAGAGAACAGAATAACAACCCCAGCTGGTGCCTCTGAAAGGGGACCCCAAACAAACAACACCCTGGGCTTTTATCCCCTCACAGTCCAAGCACAAGTCTCACTCTTCCTCCTGAGCCCTCTGCTGTGTCCCTGGGTGTCCCTCACCTGGCTGGGCCATGGGTCCCCGTGCCCTGTGCTAGGCAAGGGGTCTGCAGTTCAAAGCCTCTGCCTTGGCTTCCCACCCAGAGCTCAACCTCCACCTCCCAGTCCAGCTGCACCCTCAGCTCTCTCAGCCCACTGTACTCCTCAGCAGCTTTCAGAGAACTTCACATCTTATGCTTCTTCCTGTTGTTGCTGTTGTTGTTGTAGTTGTTAGGCTTTTCAGTTTACTTTGTCTTTATCCAAGGTTTTCACAAGTGATTTTTCACAGCAACTTTTTTTCTTTTTTAACAGTGGAAACATATTTTTTTAACACTTTATATTTAAAAAAGAAATCCTAATGAAATCTCTTCTTTTACTCTAGATGTCTGTAATATATTTAAAGTGTTTACACCTTGTCTAAGCAAAGTGTTATCCTACTCATAGATAATGCAGCAAGAACAGAGCCAGCCAGAGCACATTACTCACCACTTTCTCACCTAAGCTGTCTATGAAACTTGCACCTCCAGGAAAAGAGATCTGTCTGATGATGTTACTGCCAGGACACAGCAGGAGCACCCAGGTTGAACTCAAATAGACTCCCTTGCAGGGATGGATGGGGCCCCAGGTGAGGTTAGTGAGGTGCCTTAGGACCTCTCCTGCTCCTTGGCTATGCTTTCTGCTCTACTGATATTGAACTGCATTTCTCATACATTCAGAGGAAATGTTTCTGTCACTTACTGAGACTTCTTAGTTTTACTGTCCTTTGCAAGAATTGTCCCAGATGTTTTCCTGTGCTGCAAATTATTAAATATGTAAACAGCTTTCACATATCCAAGTCATTCCTCTGGCTCCCCATAAATCTTTTTTTTTCACTCTATACCTAGGTACATTTGTACCTCAACCTCAGATACCCCATCCTCTCTCCAAAACAGCTTTGATCAGGCCAAGTTTTAAAGACCATTTCCATAACAACATCTCATCTGAGTCAACTGCTATTCAATTCAATGGGAATATTAAATAAGGTCTGTCTGGTTTCACCAGGAAATGAATCAAGCATTTGATCTTGTAAGTGCTGAAACTCCTATTGCAACTAGCAAACATGTCAGTTCCTGGCAGACCAGCAATATTTAAGAAACACTTAAATATCAATATTAATTACTGTTAAGCAAGGTGTAGCAGTTCTACTGCTCTTAGAAAGACTTTAGCACATACTTAAACTTAAGGACAAAACAAAATATTTTCCTGAGTCATAATATATATTACTAACTGCTTTTAATTGCAATTATTGGTGAATATGTCTTTCATGCTGTACTGTCTATGAAGTCTGTTGGATTGCCAGTATCTACTAGCATTTTTCCACTTTCAGTATGCTGCCATTTCATCAGCACAGACTGTGCTGTTGTTTTTATTCTCCAAAACAGCCTGACTTTATGATCCTGTTCATTTCACACCTGGCAACACAGAAAATGCAGAGGTAATAGAGGGGAAATCCTTTAGCAATCAGTAAAATGACTGGAACTGCAGTGGAGATGTGTGTTATTTTCTCAAGCAGCAATAAAATGCGTGTGAATTTTCAAGGGAGCTACAAGTCACTGTTTGCTACAGTGACATGCCAGCAAATGCTCATGTTATCATTTAATAATATGGAAGATAGCACTCATCATAGCCCGCCCTCCCATAGCAAAATACCAGGGCGGCAGGTGTTGCAATACAAAGCAACTCAATGTGAAATATGTGTAACACACTGTTGATGCTAGAAATAGATTTTATGTAGAAGTATAGCAATACAAAAGCTCACAAACATACACAGGCACATAAATGCATGTTCTTCTCCTGCTTAGAAAAGTGAAAAAACATGGAATATATTTTTACCTGAAACATGATCGAACATTTAGACTCTGAAAAATAAGTCCAGTAATGACTTTGTAGGATTTTGTGTCTGTGGTTTCATGATGTTTTCTTGGCCACAGTGTCTTTTACCTTAGCCTTCTCTAGTGACGGCAGGTTTCTTCCTGAGACTGGAAAGACAAACAGTACATTTTCCAATAGGTATCAACAGGAAATAGACTGCTAAAAATTATACATTTGAACTAGCAAAAATTTTCCATTGTCTTCATCTAAAAAATGTTTAATGTAGTCATTTTTATTCAGCAACAGTAAACAATCTACGGTAGGAACCACCTGTTGTTATCATGAACTCAGATCCAACCCATCTTCCTTACCTGTGAATGCCAGAGGTGAGGAACCAGAGCATGGGCTGTGCTTGAGTTCCCTGGGCTGAATTTCTGCAAGATATCCAAAAGGAAATACCAGAAAACAAATCTGAAAGATGCAATGAAGTCAGGTCTAGATAAATTGAGGAGTCCTGATCTTAAATAGCTACCCGAAGACAAGCAAGAAGGAAAAAATTTCCCAGGACAGAGGATATGGAATAAAGAGCACCACCACAACAACAGGATTAGATCCAAATCCCATGAAGGACAAAACAAAGGCAACCAAGACTTGGAAACTCTTCTTCAAAAGTATTTCAAACACTTCTGACTTAATTTCAATCTCATTCTCTGAGCTTTTCCAAATAAATCCCTCAGCATGTTTCACTGTAAAAATATACTTTAAAAAATCCCTGGTGATTATATATGTGTTGTCACTTTACTTATGCAAGCTAACTTTGTCTCCCAGTGTTTCATTTACTGCTCCAGTCAATATTGAGACCACAATGAAACAGTTATTCTGGTCAACTACATGCTGAGAAACTCTTTCACAATACAGAAAGTATCCCTGTTATATATATAAAGAAGGGATTAAAATCCAAATTAATTGACTAATAAAGCCTAAAATAATGAACAAACAATTAATGAAATTAATCAGCAGAGTATATTTGCACAAATATTTAATATATTTTATTACATTTTAATAAACCTTTATTATATAAATTTTATAACATTAAATACATGCATTCCTAAAAGCTCCAGAATGGTGACATAACTGATACATGAAAGAATCTAAAACTTTTGGGATAAAAACTTGTTATTTTAGTGGTATTTTGTAAATAATCATTATCCCATTACTTCTAGTAAAGGCTTTGGATTTAATAACAACCTTCCAAAAATGTAATGTGCAAACAAAAAAAGGAATGTACTCTAATGACTTTATGCTTTATTTTTTTCAGTGAAGGGCAAGCCTGTAGGGGCCTAAGGGAAGGCAGGCAACAAATGTCATCTTTCTTTTCATATAATTGTATACCCATGTGCTTTATGTAATCAAAATGAATACTTCAATTTGTTACATATTTTGCTGCAGGAACAGAAGGCATATGGAAAAAAAGCCCCAGGGGCAAATGATCTCACTCACCTGGAAAACAATGTGCGTGTTAATAGAGTAATTTGTTAATTAAAGATTCTAAGATGTCCACCAAAGCCATTTATTTCTGAATTACCACTTCCTAGAGTTAAACAAGATCCCTGGTAAAATGTAATTAGAGACTCTATTTTTCCTCTGTCTCAGTCGTTCCTGAGTGCAATCAATTTGACAAGTATCCCAAGAGTTACCTCACCAGCAGATGGTCTAAGCACCAGCCCAGCAAGCACAGCGCACCAAGAACAAAAAAGATAAAACAATTTCACGCCTGTCGCTACAGCTTTAAGATACAGTACTGGTGGTGGAATAGGGATGACTGAGGAAGACAAATAAATACTCATTTATGAGAGTCCAAGAACAGTGCAAATTTTTTTTTCAGGGATGCTTAAAACATAGGTAGTGGTGCTTCAGTTCACTGTAGCAACTGTGAGAACTTGGCCATAGAGATACCTGGGAATACTTTCCATTTCAACTCTGTGGCAGCGCATTACAAAACTTTTAGCTGGTTTTTTTTAAAGACAATTAAAAAGAATTACTGTGTTCCCTGTTAAGAACCCTAATAACTTTGGTTTTGTTTTTGAAAAGGAAAGAACACAAATGACTACCTTGTACTTACTGCTTAATATGAAACAAGGAGGTAAATAACCCACAGGTGTGTGTTATTCAGGAAAGCCCTAGTTCCAAGGCTTTCTGGGGGGCTTTTTAGGTTGCTATGGCAGGAAGAAGGAAGAATTGTCCTGGTTGGAGCCCCAGTGTTTGGCTCTGACTCCTGCTGTTGGCTGTTGGTTTAACCCCATGTGTGGTACTGGGTTCTCCATCCTCCGAGGCAGGAACCCAAAAGGAAGAAACAAACCTGCACTGAGGAATGGTATTAGAACCAGGGCTTATTTTTAAAAGTGCATTTCCAGGTGCAAAATATAATAGGAGGATAGAGCTAATGGCTACATAAGACAGTGGAGAACTGCATAGTACAGCTGCTTCTGCTCTTAATGGTTTAACTTGGCCAAAAGTGTGGACAGATCATATTTGAATTATAAGTAATCACAGAAGAGCTTCCTTTTGGCAAGTTGCTAAGAGACATACCTCAGATTTCAAAACCTCCATTGTCTGGCTCCCCAGAAAAACTAGGAAATCCTATAGCAAAGAAAACTCACTGTGTATATTGTAATGAGTCCTAGGGATTGCTCAGACAAAAGTATCAATGCAGAGCCTATTTCAGGGCTCATCTTAGGTATAAACATGGCTTATCACACCTGTACCCTCTTGCTGAAGGTGCTGCTCTGTGGGTCTTCAGTGAACTGTTTATAAGAGATTATTCCTTTAATTAAGCTTATAAATTTACTGTTAACAGTTGATATTAAGAACAAGAAGTTCTCTTTGCCTTTTATAGAATTGTATTTATAAAAACACACCTCTCTTTAGTGATTAAACCATATAAATACTCATTTCTAGACGTAAGAAACCTAAATCTGTCATTTTAAATTTTTGAGAAAAATGCATGTTAAGCATCAGTCAGAGAACATACTATGATTGTGGATACTCCTAAACACTAATCCACTGCAAAGTCATTTTGCTGTAGTAAGCATTTAAAAGCAGAGTAATTAATGTTGACATGAAAATCACTCAGTAGGAAGATTAGTACACTAAACCCAGCATGGAAGACATGATAGTCCATGATGACATATGGTAAATAATGGTATTCTATGTGCCAGATTATCACTATTTCTAAAAAAAAGTAACAAAAGGTTCGGTATTGCAGTAATAAAATGCTTAACACAGGAAACTGGTAGTTTGTATCCTGGCTATTACTGATAGAAAGGTTTTATCATTCCATGTTGTCTTCAAAGCGCAGTGATTCTGATATTGGGAACTTTTAATGTTGGATCACTTTGCAGCTCTGAGAAGGGTGTTTCTTTACAGAGGGAAGGTTTCTCTTCCCTAAGCTTCGTGGATGCTTTGTCATACCTTTCTTGACTTTAAAAAACAAACAAACAATCAAACAAACAAAACAAAAACCAAACCAGTGGTCTGTGAACACAACCAACACCCATGTTTCTATTCCAACAATCAGATATGGAAGTATGCCAAGAGTCCCTCAAACCCACCTGCTTCTATATATCAAAACTGATGAAACTATTTTCCCTCTTTTCCTGCATCCTGGCTCAGTGGCCTCTCCAATACCCACTTTGCTTCAGGCTGTGTGTGAGCAGAAACCTTTTGCTTGTCTATCTCACTACCTCTTTCAACTTGGACAATTTTTCTTAAGTCTGCTCTGGTCAGAGAGAACATGTTTAGTGCATAACTACTGGCACATCAAAATAAAATGCTGTTTCCAAGGTTTCCAAGTGTCTTTCCATAATGCAGACCAACATGCAAGGAGAAAATACCTAATTTTAATACCTTTTTCTGATCATAGAATCATTGAGGTTGGAAAAGACCTCTAAGATCACTGAGTTTAACCATCAAACCAGCACAGTTTACCACTAAAACCATTTCCCCAAGTGCCACATCCACATGTTTTTTGAAGACTTCCAAGGGAAGGATCACTGGGGAGAGTGAAAGCCTGCAGAGGCTGTCCGATGTTTACATAAGATATTCTGACACTTTGCTAGGAAAGGGACCAAGGGGAAACTGCTCTAAAAAACAGAGGGGAGTCAGAGCTAATGGATTTTCCTGTAACCTGCACACTTCCCTGATAAGGAACTATGGGGCCCATTGCTGCAGAGGTCTGTAGAGAATCCCATTACATACTGCCCCCTCAGCAATCTCTCTCACAGATATTTGTGCTGCAGAGCAATATTTGCAAGTTCAGGAAAAAGTCTAAACGCATTAGTTTTGCACTAAAATGAAAAGGCGGAATGCAATTACCTCTTCTAGAAAACTGATGTATGTGCAAACTAAAATAAAAACCTACTGGGTTAAGATGAATCTGTTAATTCCAATTTCTTTGCCTATGCTGTTTATCAATGGGAAATATGAATAACATTGAATGTGTTTTCTTTTATTTCTACACAGAAATATTTTTAAAGAGAAATCTGACTGAAAACTATGGAGCTACTCCTCAAACTTAATCTGTGAACAGTATTTTGGAATGTATTGTAAGGCTACAAACAAACTGTGTTATGGCTGCTGGCAGAGCAGTCAGTAGATCAATGCCTGGCAAATCAATAAGATAATCTAATGGGACCAGGAGAACAACTTGAAATTTCAGATGTTGAACCAAAGTGAGAACAGTTCTGCCACTGTAACTGAACTGTATCTTAAATTACTTGGAGGAACAAAAGAGTTTTGAAAACCTTTGACCCATTCTATTTGCTAGAATACAACTTAACTGTGAAATAATCAATAAAACTAATAATTCCCTTAACATCTACAAGTGAAAAGGTTTCACTTGATGTAGTGAATAAATATATAGCATAATTCTGGTTTGATAAAAACAAATCAACTCCTGATGAAATCTACAGAGATTAGAAAATGTCAGTTGCCAAAAAGTAATTTAAACTATTATAAGCAAAGCATAAATAAAAATGTGATCTACCCAAACAGTGCATCCAGGGATAACTGGATTAAGTTATTGGTAACTACACAAAAAATAAAAATACTCACATTTTAGGCCTTGCCATGTGTCTTTAGATACAGTCACTTGTCATTCCTCTGCCACAGAATGTCACAAATTATTTTTGCACCAGTGACAAAAGGTGAAGGAAATTACAAATAGAGTTGGCTAAAGCCTTTCTTAATTTGGAAAATAATCTGGGATTTGAATGCCACTCACCCAACCCAGATTTTATTCTTTTTTTGTGAGGTTACAATGCCAGGGCTTAATGCAGTTGCTGACTTAGCTCTGCTCCAAGCATGAGACTCAGCTGTCCCTTGGAAACCCAGTTCTGCTTGGGCTGCTTTTTAGCAGTGTGCCTTGACTGAAATCCCTGGGTTCTAATGGTCTTCCATGCAACTTGGCAGGTCAGCCACAGCTCTGCCCACCTGAGTCCTGAAAACCTCTAAGGATGGATGTTCTACCACCTCCCTGGGTATCTTCTCCCAATACCACATGAATGAAAAAATGGATGCTATTATATTAAGAAACCAGTCAGGCAAATATATGCAATTTACTTGATAGTATTTAACATATATATCCTTCTGAGGCAGTTGTGCTGATTTTAGTGGAAAATTTTTGTAATTTGTTTTTTTTCCATGATGTCTCATCGATTGAAAGTGATGTGAAAATGTGTATCTAAATAAAAACCCATACACGTATTTTATCTTATTTAATATTCCATTACCACCACATAAGTCAAACAGTAGATCAAGCCCTGTCTATAGGTCACTAGATGTCTAGATGTGTCAGTAATTTGACATATAAACTATGAGACATTTACTACAGATGCCCATCACTGGATGTATTGACAGAGCAGCATGAAAATCCAAGAGCAGCTCTGTTAAGTGCATGAGATGATATTTAAGGTAAAGTGCTGTTTAGATAGAACAGAATTTTTACACCAAATATCCCAAATATCTAGGCGGACACACAAGAATGTTACACAAAATGTTCTTTGCTCATATCGAAAGTGCACTTACCTGAACTGGCTCGGTACAGAGCTTTGTTAGACTGCAGTCACACACAGGTCTCTGGTCCTGAGGAAACACAATTTCTGGGCATTACTTCAACTGGGAGTTTTTCATCTTTATTCTTCAGCCGGTATTGTCTCTGTTATTATGAATTTCACAATGTGAAGCTGGATTTAAGTGAAGTCATTTAAATGAAGTTATGCTCCTGGCTAAATATTCTTTAAAGGGATGGGATGTCGCCTCATACACTGCTATGATCAGTTGTTGCTTTCCTGGTGGTTTCCCCATGGCATTGCAGGCATAAAAGAATTGCACACTACTGTAAGTAGAGGGGGGGGGAAAGAACAAAAATAAACCTCAAAAGTTCCAACAACAACAAAGACAGGAACAGCACATTATTGTAGAAATAAACCTCTGTAGTACATGAAACCTGAATATAGGGCAGCATCAGCAAGGCTGTAGAAACAACAGTGCAGCGAAGGAGGAGAGGAATGAGACTATCCACCCCATTCATAGACCAAATGCCATTTTATGGCAAGGCACTCAAGAGAAAATGGCCACCTAACCTGCTTCTTTTTATCAGTACCCATTGATTAGTTAGAGATCATGCACTTGAATTGTTTTTTGTAGATATCACATCCTTTATTTCCAGAGTTCCCAATTGCCACTGTGAACATCTGAGTAATAGGCAACGTGAGTAACTAATAGGGTAGGATCTACCCTCCAGTAAGGAACATTTCTAGCTAGTGGATTCTCTATTTGTAATTGAAAACCATTGATTTAAGTGTTCAAAATGAAAATGTTTGCTTATAGTGTAGTCTTTTTGCCGATCAGAGTTAAATTCACAATGGCTGTAATTATGATCACTCTTCTAACCCTCAAAAAACAATTAAGGTTGCTGCAAGGGAAAACATTCATCATGACAGAGCAGAGCTGATGAAGAGTAAAAAGCAATGGGTATGAAAAGCTCGTTCAGATCTCATCAACTCTGTAGTACACACAAGCTGACAAGAAGCTGTATCCATCCTGTAAGAGCAGGTTGTAGCAGAAAGATAACAATGCCTGTCCCCTCTGAGCTACACATTTACACACAGCTGGAAATACACTTGCCTTTCTGTGATGGTTTGGCCCTGGCTAAATGCCTGGTGTCCAGCAAAACTGCTTCAAGGTCTTTCTTCCCCCTCCTTTTCGGCTTCCACAGGGAAAAAGAAAACAAAAACAGCTAGGAATTTATGACTATAGATAACAACCAAAAGAGGAGCTTTGATTAATACCACAGGCAAAGCAGAACTTAGAATAATGCTTAAATTTATTACT
>JAWWEE010000002.1:516485-566724 GCA_035221455.1 Xenops minutus
GATGGATCCCATGGGCTTCGAGGGGACAGCTCATAATCACCATGGTCATCACCATGTAGTCAGGGAATAATAGCTTTGAGTCCTTTCCCTGATCCTTGGGGTCCCTCTCCCTGCTTCTCCTCCTTCAGTGACCTTGATGTCTGTATTGTGATGTTGTTAACCCATGGCTGCCAATTCCCAACTGTGCAACAACTCCTCCATTCTTAAATATATTTTCATGCAGAGGCATAATGTAATGATTCAGAAGAAGGAAGTTTTCCTCGGAGCTGACCCTCATTGACTCTGCTCTATAGGATAAAGGAAAACTTCAAAACTTCTAGCAGCTTCCAACAGAAGCCACTCTTATTAAAAAACCTAATCAGAGAAACCCTCAACACTTTCCTCCAGGTTTTTTTTCCCAGAGTTTTATAACTTCTCTGGATAAAGGTTATTTCCAAGTATCTGCCTTTTAAATGTTGTACATCAAAGTAATTAGGTAGTGACATCAAAAGATATTTAGTTAAACTCAAATACACTGTTTTGTATTTTGAAGCTTCCTTGTATGTAGCATTCCTATGGTAACCATGCATACTCCATCCCGTCACACAACACCCACCTGGGACAGAAAGATAAAGGGAAATTATATATCACACAACTGAACATACTTTCAATATGTCCTCATACAAAGGCATTTACAGTTTTGGTTGTCATTTTGCAGTCTGAAAGAAATCTGTACAGAGCAATGACCTATTGCATAAACACAGAAAATCACTGGTCATCATGTGCATTGTAACAAGAAAGATTTCTTCAAAAATGTGCCACTAATTCAATTACTTTCTTATTTTGTACTAGGTTAAACAACAATTTGAGGAAAAAAAAAGATTGTGTGACATATCAAAACAGAGCACCCAATTTTTTATATTTAGGTTTTTTTAAGATCCAAAATATTAGTTTTTCATGAACAAAAGCCAACATTCTGAAAAATTTGTTGTCAGCCTGTCCTTTCCTACACAACACCTACAAAAACACCCACTCAAAAGGACCTATGAGTTACTAACTTCAAGCAACCATAAGCTTACCCATAAATAAATCAAGATTGAAGCCTGTTTATCTCATTATATCCCAGTGAAAGAAACCACTCTGCTTACGAATTCTGCCAGTCTAGTAACAGCAAGGCAATATTGCTTGTGTTTGGGTGTTGTTTTTTTTTTTCTTACTGCCTTGCTAATTAGTGTTTGGGATGAATGGATAAATTGTCATATTTCATAATTTCAACAAAGCAAGCCCAGAGGTAAATTAAGAACTGGATTTGGCATGTGAGATTTCTCATTAAAATATAGATACCTATAACATATGCGTAGGGGTCTGTTGTTGTTTGACTTCACTGTTTTTTCCAGGTTGTTTTCCCACATCAGTTTTTCTTGCTTCATGTAGAAAAAACTGACCTGACTGCAAGATATGGTGAGATATCCATATACAGAAAGAGTTATTTATGGTTACTGAGAGTCAAACAGGCTCTTACTTTAAGGAACTGTAAAAAATGGTCTTAAATGTCTTCAGAATACCTATCAGATCAAAATCAAGCACTTTCTATAATAAGTGCATAGCCAAAATGATGGCTGAATTATTTAAACACTAACTGAAACACCAGAGAAATATATGGTCTTGGATTATTCCTCAAGTCCTGTGAAATGAGGAGCACTTTCTCATGTGCATCATTTCCCTTGAATGCACTTTATTACTCAGACTGAGAGGAGATGAGGACCCAAGTTCGGAAAAATTGATTTAAAGCTGGATTAGTGGCACTGGTGAACACTGTCGCTCCAAACCTCTGCAGTGTTTATGGACCTTGGCAGCGTTTATGGTCTCATTAGAATCTGGGGCCAAATGGAGCTGCTGCAGAATGCTGCCCTGGTCCTTCAATTCAAGGGGCATTCTCTGCATTTCTTTCAGAAATCATTTTGGTTTGTGTAAAAATACACTAAGGATTTACATACTAAATTCTTCTAAAATAATTTCCGAAATAAATACAGAGTGAAAGTGTTAGTAGTAAAATATTGTATCTTTTTTTTTTTTTTCCTAGCTGAAACCTTCATGGAACTGAGAAGTTAATAAAACGTATTTCATCTATTGATGAGCTGTATTAGAAGATAAGTGTATCCACTACATTAGAAGGCAATTGCAACTGTTCCAGTCTCCTAAACGAAGCAGAGAGAAATTATTTTTAAGTCACATGACATGTTTGTGACTGAGATAAAAATCAAATCCATGACCCTTCCTTTCTGTCTTCAAGTACATTCTGCTCCTCAAAAAATAATAACAATTTCAGGATCCTGCATCTGTTCTAGTGTGAATATCAGGGCTATCTGACAGTAACAGAAATTTCTTCCTAATCCCAAAACATAACCAGAATGCCACATACAGCAAGCCTCAGATGTATGCCAGTGGTAAGCAGGAAAGATTTTCTTTCTCTTTCTCTGCATTTTGCAATGTAAAACAAATCCCCAGAAAGAAAGGTGTGTTTTTAATCTTCCTTTTTGACAGCTCAGGTACCAACTGGGAGTTTTAAAACACATTAATCTGACAAGGAGCATCACAAGACACAGAGCTGAAGGGAAACTAGAATTGTGTTTAAACCCTCAAAGAAGCAAAGGGTTTTGGTTTTTTTTCCCTGAAAATTATCTATTGGGATAAATAGTCATCTTCTTATTGTATAACAGAGCAAGTATATTAAAACTTCTGGATGACATGGAAAAAAAATTATTGAATGTTAAATTAATTCCCTTTGACAAACATCAAGAAAAACACAGCTCTCCAAGTTTTCCCTGCCTGCAAAAGGAGGAAGAATGTGGAAATTACTGCACAGACTTTATAGGAAAAAACAATATAGTCTGCAATTTTAAAATTACCAAATTCAGTTACTCTAAGATGGCATGGTGAACACATTTAATTGTTATGGTGAGATTTTCTAGGAAAATAATTGGAAGAGATCCCACTTATGGTTGTCATACACAAATATGTTATGCTTGATATACTAAAACTCCAAGGAAGTGGCTGAGTCTGGGTAGCTGATCCATGTAGTAGGTTTGTGGAAAGAGAAGATTCAAAATGGTTCTCATACAGACCCAAAAAGAGCATCCAGAACCATTTAAAGGCTCCATAAATTCCCATCAGACCCAAAATTCTGTCAAATTTAGGCCCAGGTGAATATCCCAAATTCAAAATCTGGACGTTGGCTTGAGATTTCTGAGCTAAACATCATAGACCAAAAACTTACTGACAGAGACTGGTTCAGGCAAAAAAACCATATTCAGAACAGCTCAACTAGATAGAAATGTAGGTGAGGATACACAGATTTCAAGTTAAACCAACTTATTACTACTTAATAGAACACTGACTAGGAAAACATTGTTGTTGTCTTGTCGTAAGAGAGTTGCACATCACTTACAGGAATCATTAATTCAATTCCAGGGTAAGATGCTTCTAATTGTTCTGCAAAAATTAGTAATCATTTAGTAGGGAAAGCAAAAATATTTTAAGCTGAATTATCACAGAATGAACACAAATATTTATAACTGAATCATGATGAAATATATTGTAGATCCATGAAACTATAGGAAAGCTGGAACACACAAAGCATGAACATCTCAGGTCACCTGGTATGTCTGTTTCTGATGACCAGAAGCAATCCACGCCAGAGGATCTCCAGTGGGAGAACACCAGCAGGACAGGGCACAACCCAGCTGGGTGAGCTCACACCCTCGTGAGGAATATTTCAATTGCTGGCGTTGAAAAAAACCAAAAGTTCAGTCACTACTGAGTCTTCCATTATTACCCATTCCTAAACAGGAAATAAATTCCATCCTATATTTTAAAACACACTAAAATAAGCTGCTTAAATGACCTAACAGAAGGTACAGAATTTGGAACATTTCTCTGTGCAGTGAAGGTTGAGTCTGTAAGGTCCCATTTCTCCCCCTCACTATTTTTCCCACCTCTGCAATGCAACTCTGGCACCTCCATAGCCTGGTTTTCCTCACTGGCAGTGATGCTCCACAGATCCTGTCCCCTGTTCCCAAATCCCAGAAGCCATTCTGTATCCTGTCACCTAAACCTACTGAGTGACCCAGCACTTATCTGTGTATTCCCAGACTCTTTTCCATCAAACACCCAGGCTCAGACAACTACCACCACAAACCTGAATTTTGCCTCCCTATAAATTTAGGCCAGGATGGTAACATTAAAATTCCACCTTACTGCTTACCTGCACTAGGGGCCAGCCCTGAAGGCTATCAAGAATTCCCGATAATGTGAGTACTTGGCATTATGGCTTTAGGATAAAATATGGACCTATTTTGCACATTATTTAAATTACCTTACATTTTTTATTTCCACTGTTATTAAACTGTAATGAATTTATTTGTTTATGGAAGTGTGCACTGCATGTCTAGTACTGTTCTGTAATAGCTGGATTTAAAGCCAGCCTCTGATTTCTATCCTAGACATCATTAAACAATTTATTTTCTGTGATAGGGGAACGTGCTCTTGGGCAAGAACTCTCCATTAATATGAATTATTAACAATATGTATATACATGCATTATGGATTTAAAAGATGAAAAGAAAGCTTGCCAGTTACTCTATGGAGTTTTCTCCTTCTACAAGGCCAGTGGATTTCAGACAGCTGCCTGCTGAATGGTCACAGACAGGGAATCCCTGATGACCACTAGGATTTTGCTCTCCTATTGTTAAAATTATATAAAATGCTTCAGAAAAAAAATCTCTGGTTGTCAGTATCTGCCTATGCCTCCACTCCTTCCTCCCACTGCAAGGTAGTGTTGTAAACCAGCTGACAGCTCCCCAAATATAAATGCTCCCTGGAAAGGGGTCTCAGCACTGTCATCAAAATGCATATAGTTTTATTTAAAAATATCTCACAAAGAAGGATATTTTTGTAACTGCAGCATTTGAGAAAAATTGTGTCATATTTAGCTGCTCCTGCTGACGCATCTGCTTGCGATGTGTCGAATCGTATCCATCAGCCACGTGAAGCTTCACAGCCCTGCGTGATAATGAAAAATGATGGGGAGAAGCAGCTTTGATACCGTACATCACACTGTGACACAGCAGCAGAAAGAGTCCAAAACATTTAAATCTCAAATAAAACCCCTTAGACGTGCAACTGCTGTAGTCTCCATTCATGTTTCTCCGCAACTTTGCTCTCTGTGAAAAACACTCCAATATGTGTTTGTGCCTTCATCCTTTCTAGGTAATTAGTCCCTGAGCTGCTGCAGGATTCATACATCCCACTGCTCATGCTAATGCCCCACAATGCTGTGTCAGGAAATCCCATCACTTGCTGTCCTGGGGTTAAAAAGAATACCCCACAAGGAGAATTGAATAAAAGGAGGTAGGGGAGTTCTAGAGATTAATTAGCACTAAACTCTGCAGCTTTAAATACAGTTTATTGTCTTCAAAAACCCTTGCAGCAGTGCTCTCCTTACACCTGGCCTCACTTGTATCTCTGTGTTGCTGTCCAGCTTGATGAATATTGCCAGGTTCAATGCTCCCACTCCCTTTTTTTCCCTCCGAAAGCACCTGTGTGTTTTTTTCTCTAAAGCCACTTTCTCTTCTCCTTCAAGCTATTCTTCAAAGTAGCAATTACTGTTCCTGTTGTGCATTCTGCCCTACATCCTATGCAGCACTGCTTCCCTCAACAACCTGCTGCCCAGAATTCAGCCCCCAGTACTGGACTGGTGACTTGGGACTGTTTTGCACCGATGCTGTCTATCTAAGGATATTTTATATATTGCATAAAATGTTACTATTATTGCTCACATTCTTTATCATAAATTTCTTACCTTTGAGAATTTCCTCCTGATAGCTTTGTGATTGACATTCTGTATCCCATCCTACCACTTAGCTTCCATTTAATCTGCTTTTTACAACCTTAATATAATTTTGCCTCTTTTATTAACCAATAGCACATTTATGGCCCACACCATTTTGCAGAAACTAAACCAAAAAGCACCTTACCTCCTAGATTAGGCTTCCTCTTACGGCTCCAAGCCAGACCTGGTCCCACCACAAGAAGAGTCCTGACTGATCTCTGCCATGGGTGGGCAATTGACCCAAGGAAACTGAGCTGGAGACCAAAGCTGGGGCAGCTGCTGGGCATGAGAAGCAATGCACCTACACCTGCACCTGCAGCTGCACCCTGCAGGTCACACCTGCTCCCAGACACTGCTGCTGCCCAAATGGCCTTGTACCCACCCATGCAGAAACTACCAGCAACAGAACAAAAGGAAGGTGTTCCACCCTGTTCTCCCAAACTGCCTGCTCAAATGGACAGGCAATGATCATCTTCCCCTGGAGAGAACTGTGATCCACTCCCGTGCCCACCCAGTCACTGGCTGGTTTCTTACGTGAGCTCTCACTGCCAAAAGCCTGGAATGCAGAGAACTCAGCAGGTCTAGAGCTGATGGGCACCTGGTGAGACAGCAAAGCACCTGTTTTTTAAATGCCTTACTACTTAAACCACTTTGCCTAGTGTTTCTACGCTTCTTTTAGACCAGCTGTAATCCATTCTGTAGTAGAAGAATTAAAAAATAAATGCCCAGTGACAGTGACACTCCACTTACGGTAACACCTCTTCAGGGAAGTACATGGTTAATCCTCCAACACTTTCCTCTGCACCCAGTTTTTAAACTGGTGGTACTGGAAGAAAACACCTTCCTTTTCATTTCTTCTGCTCCTGGAGAATGATAAGTTAATAGAAGGTGAGGAAACAGTGCAGCTGTAGGTGGTGGCAGGGAGAGCAATGAGCTTATTTTGCACACTGAAGGTTCATTCTAGTGAATAATTTCTCCAGAGAGAAAAGCGACTCTATTAAGAGCAAATTGTATGCAGATCTTCTCTCGCTATCCTGCTTTTTTTTTTTGACACTGATGGATTGACAGACCAGCTAGAAAAGGGCATACTGAGGCAAACAGCACTGGTAATTTCAGTGGTAAAATGATACAAAACAAAGCCAGCCAATAAAAAGCAGGTGAAGAAACTTCATGCAATGTCCCTCCACCCTAGAGAGAAAAAGATGGGTTCATTATACCATATCCAGTTGTTTTCCCTTATTACTCTGTGTCAATATTCCTCCCTGAAATGTTTTCTTCCCTTCTACTATGTACATTTCAAAGAAGCTATTCTTACCACTACTTAATGACAGACACAAAATTGCACCTAGAAATAAGGAATCCTGAACCAGTAATGTGGCAGGTGCATGCCAGCACACACATGCACCTCTGCATATGTATAAACAATAAAATGCAAGTAAACATCTATTTCCAATTAAAATTCCACAAAAAAAATATTCATTAGGCATAGGCCAATTCCGGTTTTCTCCTATCAGTATGTCATACAATGATTTCAACATTGTCTTTATTTCAATATGTCTTTATTTCAACAGGCACTACCAACATGAGAGAGGAGATTAAACTTTACTGTCATTTTTGCCAGCACTCCATGGACATAAAAGCAATTTACAGAAGCCGTGCAAGAAGGTTTTGGGTCAAATGACCAAGGCTGTTAAATCTGAGTTACATTTCAGGAAAAAATTTGGACCTGAGCTGGGCTTCACTTTCTCTATATTCACAGTAGTGCAAATATACTAGTTTAAATGAACCTCTATTTGATTTCATATGATACAGAGAGGATCTTGACCTTTTGAGGTAGAGCTTTCCACGTTTTAGCCTCATTCTTCCTCCAGGTTTCACTGGCCTAAATCAGGGCAAGACTGCTCTAGAAATGTGAGGTGTTCCCTTATAATATTTTGAATGTCCAGTGCTTCTTTGCTGTTTTTCATCCGTGAGAAAGGTAAACAAATTCTACCTAGGTGATATAAAACAAAGTATTTTCAAAACTATTTCCCTGTTTGCTGCTTCTTTTGCATAAAAAACCCAAACAATTTCTGTTTAAAAATCTCATTCATATCAAACAAACACCACTGCTGATTTAACAGTAACCACCTTTAATTCTCATAAGTAATACTATGTCCATCACGGATTCACATTTGAAGCTTACTTAATTATAGTTTTCCTCTACATGGATTTCCACATTTTGATCTTATCCTCGCAACTACGGATACATTATTTTTACCTCATATTTTATTAATGTATTTCCTCTTACTGAAACGTCTAAATGAGCCTGTACAGGTAGAAAATCCAATATTTTCACTAATTGATATTTTTCTTTGGTATCAGTATAGAAGGTGCATGTACGTGTTTCCAAACACTGACAATACAGAACAGAGATTTTGATATACCTTTATGTTCATTTTTATGGTCATTAATTACATAAATACCTTTACAACAAAGGAGGTAGAAGACTGATTAAAAACAGAGTAATTTTTCTTTACTGGTTTGTGCTCCTCACCATACCTTATGAAATTCTTGTTCAACTGGAAGCAGACAGTATTAGGCAGTTTTAACAAATAAAAGAGCCCTAATCCCCCAGGTTAAAATAAACCCTCAGTAATACTAATAGCAAAGTTTCCTTAGACTCCACTGGTTCCAGAAGTGCACTAACAAGTCAAAATTTAGACTCAGGGTAGGAATTTTCCAAACCTTTTATAAAATCCATAAAATAAAACAGAAGCTTGAAGTAAAAATAAAATGGCTTAAAATTCCTAAAGTTAGTAGAATAATTATTGCAGTTGAAAGTAATAAAAAACCTGGTTCATTTTCATAAGTAGATAAATTCCAATAAACTCTGATAATCTTATTAGTCACAGTGAAACAGAAAAAGAGAAAGCTTCACAGTGTTCCTGAACTAAAGATGAGAAGGGAGGACATAAGGTAATATAGAAAACCATGCCTGCTGCAAACATTAAATCAAAGTGATCTATAAAATAATATACATGTTTAGATAATAAGCCATGTTAATTTAAAAATATCAAATAATCTTTATGCAGTAAAAATGTCTTCATTAAAGACAATAAAGAGTTCAATAAAGAGTTATCATAGCAATGTAATGTTTTACAACTGGTAGGCATATTGCATAAATACGTGCATTGCTACATACATACAAGCTTTTAGGCAATGTACAGTAATGGAGATCAGAAAATGAATGTATGGAGTTTCAAACACGTAGATTATGAGCACCATGGCAAAATACGCAGTAGATTAAAATTTACCACCTTAGTTATAAACAAGTAACTGTCTTCAAAATACATTCACACGGTCATAACATATTGCTCAGTCTGGGGAAGTTACCGAAACCCTTAGCATTGCAACACCAGCCATGTTCAGGTGGTTACAAACCAATGAAATCCCACCAAAATGAGAAGCTGTGCACTGATTTACATCAGTGAAGAGTCTGGCCAAATATACTTAAAGCTGTATTTTAAATGCAGCATATCAAGTAAACATTATCATAATGCAAGAGATTTATTTTGAGGAAAATGCAGTTACAGAAAATGAATTTTTCAGAAAAATTATAGCCATGTCATATGTTGTAAAAGCAGCTTATTATCATGTGCAGTAACATATTAAAGAAGAATGAATGTCCCAGTGGTCTTTTAAAGCCTTGTTTGAACACCATATTCAAATGACTGTTTTGCAAGTGGAAAAGTTTAAGTGCTAATAAAAAGTTAAGACTGCAAGTAAAGGAGACCTTGCTTCATAATGACTTCATTGTTGTTTGATTACACCGAACAAAAAACACATTTTCACTCAATAATACCCCATAAAAAGCCTTTCTTTTACCAATGTTTGTGATCAGCAGTTTCTCCATACATGACAACCCCTTGCTTGCTCCTGTAGCATCTGAAATCTGGTGATTTCTCCCCAGCAATTAACAGCTTGTATAGATTCTAGTTTGTGAAGGAAACCAAATAAATGATTCTTTCCATGCATTGGTAGCATTTTAAAAATCCTATGTACTTAAAGACAAGAAACAGATAAGAGTCCAGTTACTCAAACTGTCCATAACAGTGTGATACAGTCGCCTTCCTTTGTGTCCAAAAGCTCCTCTAGACCATTATTGTATGGCTGACATTACCTGAGAAATTGAATGTTCCCAAGGTCAGTCTGGGCTGATTGCAACTTCCCAAGGACCAAAATAAAGATATTCTTCTCATCTCAGTGAAACAGATTAACTTTTCAGGTACTTCTCTGCAGAGCTGCTCTGGGAAATCACTTAACAAAATCTATAACCTCATTTTGGTTCAGGTCTGAAGGTCTAATTCTTGCCATTTGAGAGTATCAATTCTACTGTTTACATTAGGAAGAAAACCCAATAATACTATAAATTGGCAAACTGGCCGGGAACATAGACACACTAGATCGGTGAGAATTTGTAAATTCAAAAGTAAATTTTTTAGATTTAAAAATTTGGTGGAATTTTTTAGAATTATAAAAATGCAACTATTTAGCATTTGCAATAGTTTTTTCTTATAAATTATTCTACCAAATTATGAAATAAAAATCCACAATCTAAAACAACAGATAAAACATATAAAAGAACTACCCTTATTTAACTTACTGGAAGTTATATATTTAATAATAAAACAGAAACTCAAAAGAATATTTTATTAGGTGATTTAATTTAGTGTGTTCAATTTTAAACTTCACTTGTGATTTATTTTTATACTGGTTTTGCTTTTACATATGAGTCACACATACAAACAGTTCTAGCATTAAAGGCAATACCATATTAGGAAATTGTTACATTTTATGGTTATTAGTTTTTTAAGTAGTTTATACACTATCGAACAGAAATTACAGTAGATAATAAAGAATTGTGCAATGTCTTAAAACTGTTTAAGAACTTAATATAAAAAAATAATTTATATTGCAAGAAAAAAAATATAATTCAAAGCTCTTAGAACATTTTGTTGAAAAAATGAGGACTACCAAGTCAATAGATGGGATTTTTCAATGAACATTGAAACTGAAAATTCTGAATTGGTGATTTTTAATCTCCTGCCAGGATGTGCAATCATATTTGTCCTACATGGATTCTTTCAGTGTACTGCTATAAAATGAGATGGATTTTGTCTTTGATGGGACACCAGAACCCAGGGGTCTGTCTGTGCTGACTCCTGCAGAGCAGGCAGAAGTGCAGAAGCCAGCACAAATCCAGCAAGGCAGCAGACGCAGCAGCCAGCACACACCCTCCCACTTCCAACAGAGATTCCTGTGCTCAGCACCTGTGCAAGACAGGAGGCAGTGGAGACACACCCGTCATGGAGGCATATTCTTGAAATAAAGGAGTATAAAGTCATTATTTCTGTATTTTTCAGGTACCACATAAACAGAAATGGGAATTCACCTGAAATTAGAACTAGAGAAAATGTACCTTCCTTATGGCATTACAGGATGCTCAGCAACACCCCACCCCATGCTGCAGCCTCATAGGGATCTGAGCTATTCTCCAGGACCTGACTGCTCATCTGCTCTTTCTTAGCAACCTTTTGCTTATTAATGTAGTTTAGCCCTTTACAACTGCACAACATGAAAAACTTGAATAGCTGATTCTTGTAACATAGTGGCAAGATGTTGCTTGCTATAGTTTTAATGTAAGATTGTGCTAAAACTTGCAATATGGATACAGGCAAGTTCTAATGCAGAAAATAATGTCCAGATATATGTGTTTTAGGATATAGTATTACTTTCAAAATGGTAAATGTCTGTAGCTATTAATATGCAATGTATATTAATAATACTTTGAATTTACTATTCCTTCAGTTCAACTTTATATGATTTTATTATACTATATAAAAAGGTGAAAAGAAGTAATTAATTGGGAGAGCTATCACTACCTTTTATTATGGAGGGCCTATTACTAGCACTAACCATCATACTGCAAATCCTTAGCTTCACTCACATGATAACACTTCATTTTAACTCAAAGAGATGACTCTATCTCCGAATGACTCCTGCTTTTATTCTGGACCATCACAGGCATAGTCTGATATATCTCATGCTAAAGCAAATGAGAAGATTTCATTGGCTAAAACTGGGCAGGGTTCAACAGCAATAAAAAGGCTGCAGAGGTAGGGAGAAGTCTCTGAAACACACTTAGAAATACTGGCAGTATATTATTATTTTAATTAGTCTCTATTCTGTGTGATTTTGTTTCTTTAGCAAAATGCTGCAGGAAAGAAGGGGTTGAAGCGAGGTAAGAATTTGTATTGAACCCTGGTGGGTTTCCCATGCAAAGCTCTTCCTGACCTCCCCTTCACCCATTTCCCAGGCAGGATGGTCCTCCCTCCAACAGATCCACCCCTCTGAGGGCCGTGAGCCATCACAAAAAGCACGCTGGGTGGAACCCAAACCACCCCTATGCTCCACCTTGCCGCTAGAAGCAACACTCCCTTGAAGTCAAAATATTATCCTTTTTTTCCCCCCCTTCCATCACCGATGTTATATTTGTTACATTGTCTTCTTGTGGTTTAGTATGAAAGGGATTAGCTCCACCAGTCAGCAGTTTGTGCACATACCACAGGCAGGCAATATTTGTCACAGTGACATCAAACCACTAACACAAACACATCTATTACCCTTTCTCTCTGGCTTGGTAAGACAGCTGCCCTCAAGGTATTGGCCTCTGAGCCTTCCTGATAAATCACTGACGTGTGGGAAACCTGATTATCCCAACATAGCAGGGGTAAAATATGCCATTCAGCTGCAGAAGGACATGGAAGAACAACATCCATGAGGCTTATAATGAAAGATTTTTGATATACGTAAGTAATTAACAAAAATTTATTGCAAGAGAGAGTTTATCACTAGATTTACAGTTTCAGAGAACATAGTACAAAACATAGTGCATCAGCTTTGTCTAAACATTAAATAGGTGCAAATACACAAAGATAAAAAACAAAAAGTGAATACTTTACAACATAAGTTATAGAACTATAAATATATTTTATATACATTATACATATTCTAAGATAGGATTTTCGCATATATATATAGTTCATAATTAGAATCAGACTATTCAGTGCTTTATAGTACAGGTCTGAAATTGCCATGAATGTTTGCATCATTATACTTACAGTAAATGCTTCCAAGAAAAGAGGAATTTTAACCAGTTTCGATCACAGAACTGTTCTGCAAAGCTGAGAGAACTGTGGAAACAGCAGGACTGTTTAGCTGAAGGCTCCTTCCCCCAACCCCACCCCCGTCCTAAAAGAGAGGCTGGAGGGGGATGACAGCTGGGTGTGGGGACAGCAGGGATGGGAAGACAGTGTGTGGCAGCGGGGGAAACGCCAGCTGGGTCGGGTGCAGGACCGAGGGTGGCAGCAGTGGCAAGTGCGGCGGGGCCATGAAGGTGGCGTGGCCACCTGGGCAAAGCCTCGGTCCCACCGGCAGATGAGGTAAAGGTGCTCTGGAGAGAGCTGGGACCTGCGAGAGGAACTGCTGGTGGGGCTGGAGAACCTTCAGGGTGCCGGCGGCAGCGGCAGCGTGCGGCTGGAGGATGGTGTGATGGATGGTGGTAACGGAGGTAGAACACAGCGGTGGCTGCAGGGGCAAGGGCTGCAGCGGCGAGTTCGGGGGCTGAAGCGCCGCAGGTGGGAAGGCAAACTTCACTTTGTTGGACAGCATGCTTTGTGGCATGATCTGCTGATACGCCTCAGATGGGAGTTCTTTGAATTTTTCATGGTTATCAGGAGGGAATATCAATGTCTGATCGGGCAGGGGGAAGGGGGCTATTAACTGCTCGGTAGTCAAAAAGGTATGACTGTTTACATGTGCTTCTTTGAATGGTAAGGGTGGCGGGCTGCTAAATATACCAGGATTACACTGTAGCCACTCACTGGTCACCTCACTCATTTTCTCATGTGGTAGAGACTCAGTCAACTCATAATGACAAAGATAGGATTTAGGAGGAGCTTGTTCCAAATGTCTGTTGGGGAGAGGAACTTTGTAACGAGCTTGATTTTCACGACTGGTGACATTTTCTTTTTTCTTTTCCTCTTGCAGAACATCCTGTGTGCCAGCAGCTGCCGGAGCACTGTGCTCAGGAACAGAAGCAGTACAGCCTGCAATGACATCAGAAAATGTACCCTGTGCACTCTCCATTGCTACACATGCTAGTTTATCATTTTCCAGCACGTGTGAACTACCAGTTTCTACAGGTGACTTGTTTTCCTCCAGCTCCATTGTTTCATCCTTATCTTTTGCAGGATCAGCTTTCGGATCTGCATTAGTTTCCTCTACATTGTCTTGAGTCAGTAAGTCCCCCAAAATATTTAACGAAGAATTCGCAGAATTTTCTTTGGAAGGTCCAGAGGTCTCACTTCTTGCATTCCTGTCAAGGAAAACAGGATGGATTCTAGTTTTCCTTCTCTTGTGTTTCCCTTTTGCCTTGTGATATGTAACTAAAGCAGGCGCTTTCCTTAGATATTCCTCTGCTGATAATGTCTGTCCACACAAGCTCTCATCTGATGAAGAGGAATAGGTGTGCTGTCTCCGCTTGCGGTGGCATTTTTCAGGTTCATCTGTCACAACACTGTAACCTCTCTTTATGGACTGGTTTTGACTCAGACCCTTCTCCTCACTGCATTGTCCTAAGCATTTATGCTCTGGGCTACAGCTTGACCTCCTGACTTTCCAGCTACAACATGTTTTAGAGTGCCTTAGGCTGTCCCTCCTGGAACTCAGAGCCAGCTGCTTTGCCTGCCTCTGAGAGCTTGCTTTGCTCTTTCTGTGCGGTCGTTTACAACCACGGTGTTGGCCGCTACTTTTTGCACTCCAAAACTCACACCAGTCTCTGTCCCAGTACATGTGATCTGATGCAGACAAGACTCTCTTATGACTATTTTCAATGCCAAGTTTTGGATGTGACTGCTGTATCTCAGCTGCAGTTAACCAGATATTCCCTGCATCATGTCTGCACTTCTCTGCATTACTATGGAGGTGCTGATATTTATTTTCATCTCTGTAAGTAATTTCTTTTTCGGTTACTGGAGACATCACCATTTCTGCTGCTGTTGTGTTCCCACAGTGATGACGATGACAATGACATAATTTTCTTCGCCTTTTCCTTTTTCTGCTTTTGTGAAGCCATTTTTCATGGCTTTCTTTGATCCAGACTCTGTTATATTTCTCATCTATCACAGTGTTTTGTTGTAAGTGGTTTTTAGATATGTGATACTTTTCTATTTTTTTAATCCTGAATGACTCATCCAAGGACACTTTGTTTTGATTTTTTGCAAGGTCACAATTTTTGAAAAGGGAAACATCACTTATAAGGGGTATTGTGTAGTTACACACATTTTTAGTCACTTCTGCTTCATAATCACCACACTCTGAAGTAGGTTTATTTGTAAGATCCGAGACTAAGATATGGTTAGATTCAGTTTTATGGTGCAAATGAGGTATGTTTGGTTGATGCTTGGGCTTTTCTTGACTGTCACTTGCTCTTGATGATTTAAAATCAAAATACAAAGGATTACAGCTATAAGAAATCGATGGGTCTGTACTTGTGTAAATTAACATTTCTGATGGCCACTGAAGAATATTTGACCCATATTTGCTAAGAACAGGAACAAAGGGTTGACAAGGTCTCTTGTGTGTTTCTGTTTTGCTTTTTGGGGCTCCATGGTTACCTTCTTCAGACGGTGATGGAACTACCGCATCTGCTCCCAGATCTTTTATTTCCATTTCAGTAGTGGATGGATCGCTGTTCCCAATTTTGTTGTTTTCCTCCACAATACCCTGCAGAGATAAACAATCCTCCACAACCTCCTGCACAAGAGCCTTGTTTGCCTGCAGCTCGTCCAGGGGCAGGACCTGAGCACTGTCCACAACCACAGGCAGTGTTTCGTCTGGTGAGTTGGCTGCACTTACATCCATACCACAGCCATCCGTGTCCAAGGTTATCAGCTGCTTTGAGGGGGACAGAACTGGAGTCAATGAGGGACTCTCCAGCACTTTGCTTTCTTCACTAGCGAGCTCTTTTGATTCCTGAGCTTCAGGAGCTTCTGCTATGTCTGTGCATTTTTCCACCAGTGGGTGAAAACAGTCATGTTTCTCCTCAGGGCATACAACAATTTCTGCTGCTGAAGGAGGCTGAAGGTTACACGTTCCTGGAACAAACCTACTCCTTCTGCTAAATCCGTGCTCCATAGACGTTTCATCATTATATTCATAGAAAACGGCAGCTGAAGACTCCAGTTTGACTGCTGCTTTCTTAGGAAAAGCAAAGGAGAACCCAACTCTATGGCCTTGAGCTCCTTGAACCTGATCTCCACATTTGTTAGCATCGGATTTATTACCGCACACATCCCTAGGAGTGGAAGGAATAACAGAAGCAATGTCTTTACAGTTCTGCGCATCATGCATTAACGTACAGCTGAAATCCTGGCTCTTGGCAGAATCTGTGGTAGCACTTTTTGGGATATCACTGCAGTCATCTTGCACAGTCACTGTAGTGGATTTGAACATAGGGCCACTTCCAGGAGCACTAGGAAGGAAAACAAAACTCTTTGAGTTAGTACCTCTCAGAGAACTGTTGACAGAAACATGGTATTAACACTGGTATCTAAGAGAGTTTTTTTAAGGAAAGACAAGGAATCTGTGGATATGTAGAATTAGAATTTTGGAAAAAAAGCCATCTTTTATAATATCAGTTGACAAGTATTAGGGGAAAAAAAAAAAGTGAATAAATATTATGCCCCCAGTTGCTTCATGCGAAGATACCAGCTGAAGGACTAATATTCCAGCAAAGTAGTTAACTTTTCCTGGACACACTGGTTGGCGAAATAAGAGACTGTATATCTCCCTAGAAATCTTACTTCTCATCCCAGTAGACCAATACAGTTACAACACCATTACTACAAACAGCAGAGGTTTTACCTTCCTTTGTGCTACAAAATATATTAAAACAGAGAGCACCTTATAGAGCACTTTTCTCTTAGTCATCACTCCAGCGACTGCTGTTCTGCCCACAGGCAATCCCCCAGCAGCTCCCATCCTATTTGTGTTCACAGACCAAACCATCACCATCTCAGCAATTACTTTCATGGAAAAATAAAATTGGGGACAGTATTTCAGCTGACAGTAGTGAAGTAAGTGATTCATCCCTCTTGAGAAAAAATTTATCACTGTCTACTTCTGTTCTTCATTTCATGTCCTCTTCCCATCTGTTCTATTTGACTTAATAGGAAGGAAAGAGAAGAGCAAAAACTGTTTAAGCTGCCAATTTTCCAGGATCCACAGGAACTGCTCAGCACTAGGAGTAATGGACCTATGTTAAAACAATTTGTTTGTTTGTTTTAACCAAATTATTCTTCATTACAGTGGAGAGCAATACTAAAGGATGAGTCACTTGGAAAACTTGCAAGTGTCATTTAGGACTCCAAGAAGTGCTGAGATGAATAATGACCCTACTGGGTCTAGAAATTAAGGTAGAGGTTTTATGAGAAAGGAATTCCTCATGAGAATTCCTGCCTTTCTTTGTTCTTTACAAATTTAAAATATATATTAAAACCCCCACACAAATCCTTTCTTTAACAGAGTAAAATGGTGACTTCTACAAAACCAACCTAGAAAAAAATCCTCTGTGTTTGTCTGTATCACACTTCTAATGATTCAAAGTGGTAGTAAACAGCAATTATTGGATAAAAAATTAAAGCTCAGATAGAAACCCTCCCTCAGGAACTAGAAAAAACGTATTAAAAAAATAAAATCGAGAAACAACAAAAGCTTGCAAAATCTGTGCTTTACTAGTATAGAAATAGGGAAACAGTAAGTTGTTCTTTTCTCTATCTCCTGAGATACGCTCAATTCAGATTTTGGAGCTTGTTTATGGGGAATAATATCGAATATACTCATGTATTAAATTGGGATAGTTAAAACACTGATGGAGGAGAAAAAGTCTATACATGAATTTGAAAAAAAAGGTTCAAAAATTATATGTCACAGTGCTCGTGTCAAACAGATCTCACAACATCTCATCCACCTGCTCAGACAGACTTTGTTTCAGCATGCTGCCCACCATTCAAACTAGGGAGAAAGAGACTATTTCTGAACAAGAGCTGCAACTTGCTTGGACTTCTTTGTAAGTTCATCTGGTGAGGCAAAGACTGAATAAAAGAAAACATTTGCACTTGAGCATCTACTCTCCCTCCCTGCTCCCCCCTCTCCCCCCAAAGATATACTGTGACGAGTACATATCTTTTCAGTGGTTTATCAGTGTAAGACTGTGTCACATTTGAGAATTCAGTCACAACTAGCAAGCTCAATATTAATTTCAACAGCATGTTTAGATGCAATAGTAAAATGTATCAGTAGTAAGGAGTCACTTTTGCAGAGGGAGGTAAACACTCTGTTGAGCTGGGGAAACAGAGCACTTACCTTTTAATACACAAAATTCTGCCACAGAAATTTAAAGCTAGATTTCTGGATGCTTTCCCAGGCAAGCATTTTGAAAACTAAATCACAGAGATCTGTTGCATTCTAGAGAGACAGTGTTCCTCACCTCATCAATGAAGTAGTGTCAGCCTGCAAATGCATGACCTAGTTCACTCAGCTTTCAACCAGTGTGCCTGG
This sequence comes from Xenops minutus, assembly GCA_035221455.1. Classification (NCBI taxonomy): domain Eukaryota; kingdom Metazoa; phylum Chordata; class Aves; order Passeriformes; family Furnariidae; genus Xenops; species Xenops minutus. Next base: position 535,018 of record JAWWEE010000002.1, read on the forward strand.
TTTTATGAAATATATATGAAACACGTCTTTTTTTAAACTAAAAATACGTGTCATTTTAGCTCCACTGAAAAAGCAACGTTAAACATTCATTTCAGCACACAGTGTGAAACAAACACTGTACTCATACTGCTTCCAAAACACCATAAAAACACGTGTGTGGGGCTTCAGCCAAGGGACTCCAATACCCTGCATCCCACAGCACCAGCTAACAGTGCAGGGCTTATTTTAAAATATTTTTTATGTTTCAGCTGCTATGCACTTACCACGTTCTCTCTCTCCTTAGCTCAGCAAGCTTGTGCAAACGTTGAAGGGCTTTTTCCTGTTTTCTTTCATCTTTTCGTGACTTAGACGCTACATTTCGTGCAAACTCCCTCTGTTTCAGTTCCTTCAGTCTCTGCAAGAAACAGTCACATGCACATAAAAACCTCAGGGATGAGGAACATTTACACTGACAGTTACTCGCTGGTAAGTGCTCATGGCACAAATTATTTTTGAACCTAACCAAAGTGACCCATTCAATAAATTTAAGCATTTCAAGGAAGTAACAAAAATACACAAAGATGCTAGAGACAGGTTAGCTAGGTCAGAAATAACCTAGAAAATTTTACTGTAGCATTTGTGATGATGTGAACCATCCTCAGTAGGATGTGGCAATGCTCATCCAGAATTTTGCTCATGACTTTTCCCTAAAACCTTCCTTACAGCTTAATTGCTTTTTGAGATATCAATAAAAAATTAGACCACCTCAGGAACTTTTCTGCAAAGCCACTCTGTAGCCTGTTGACCCCCAGATGATATTAAATCTTGAATTTTATTGCCTGAAGTGATGGCATCACATTTGTCACCACTGCACTGTAGGAGGTCCCTGTCAGCCCTTTTCTCCAGCTAACCAAGGTCCCTGTGGACCTGTCTTGCCATGTTATCAGCAAGCTAACATTGGCAAAGCTCCTGAAAGCATCCTGTCCTGCCATCCAGGTCATTACTAAAGATGTTACAGGGTCCTGTCCCAGTAGGGATCCCCATGGGATTTAATGGTCAGAGAAGTCTTGTACTTTGAAATGGGAAGATTGTCTCTTTAAAGGAGCTTGTGCTTCCTGCTCTCACTGGTGTCTGAGACAGCAGTTAAGCAGATACTGAGGTTCAATCCAAAATCTCATATGATTTTATCTCCAGCCTGTTTCTTTGAAGGCAAATGGAAGTGCACAGCTCTGATTCTCCACATGAAAAGGGAATATAATTTTCTTTGTATCACAGAAAGACAATGCGCAGAGACTTCACTAATCCTTCATGTCATGTTTGGTGCAGTAGGTCCCAAACCCCATCGGAGCTCAGTGTATCCAGATTATGGCTCACAGTCAGATGACATCATCTTATGTGACTGTAATCTCGTGATTCTGGGAAGAACCCAGTAACCTCCCTGTTCTAGTGTCCAAGGGATAATGACTGGCTATGAACAGGGTCCAAACTGATTTCTAAAAGTAGAAACTCTAAATTATTTGAGGGGTATCAAGAGCTTTGGTTATTGCTGATGGCACATCATAAATACACACAGACTAGAAATTGCAGAACTCTTCCAGCACTGTTCTCCTGCTCCTTCTCAATTTTCTATTTCACTCTTTTTGTGAATTTTTATTTCCCCTAGTCACAAAAAAATACCCCTTATGTGCTATCATTTACTTCTTCACTGAGAGGGTGGTCAGTCACTGGGAAGTGGTCACAGCACTAAGCCTGACAACAGTTGAAGGAGCATCTGGATGACACTCTTGGTCACATGGGTCAGGTTTAGATAGTTCTGCAAGGGACAGGGAGCTGGATTCAGTGATCCTTATGGGTCCCATCCAACTTGAGGTACTCTGTGACTCATTCACACTAATTCATCTTTGCCATTTTGGGTGATGTCAACCCAACCTTGGCTGTCCATTTAAGGGCAAGAAATAAATATGGAGAAACATGCTGAGAAAGCAAACTTGCAGAAAAATGAATAATACTCTCTATTTTCAATTTTTGCATTCTTTCCCAAATAACTGAATATTTTTGTCAGAGAGAAATCATCTGAAAGGTAATCACTTCTTCCACCACTTGCGTTTTCTAGTTATCAAAATTTGCTTTATTTTGATAACACAGTATAAGGCTATAAATACACTCAAAATTAGATGCATGGTAAACTTTTTTTCCCCAGGAAAAGAATACTTGAAACATGAAGCATCTTTGTAGAACATTTCTTACCCCTGTGAACTCCAGTTTTTCAAAAGATGGCATGATATTGACCCTGCTTCCCACTAGCCACTCATAAAACCTGAAGTACCTCATTTCATAGGCAACTTCAGAGTACTCAGAACATGAGAGAAGAGATGAAGTTTGCTCCTTCCTCTCCCCACCTCCAGCCCTTGGCACTTAAAGAGAGGATTCCATTGCATTTTGTGAAGCTCAATAATTTTTCAGGTTTTTTTTCCCCTCCAATGCCTACGGAAAGAAGTATGTGATAAAGCAAGAAAAGAAAAGATAGAGTGCTTTCTCAGAAGGTTAAAAAGGAGCAGCGGAGGTGTATACAAATCCATAATCATCTCCCAGCAGCAGTACTCTTCTGCAATTACTGAGATGATTATAATGAGTGATTTGATTCTGACCAGATTCTGACCCCTTTTACTTTTACTGCTGCAAGTTAGCAGGACTCCATGCCCTCAGGAGTGCTGAAGTTAACACAGCTCCATGTTTCAGTGTGCGAGAAAGGTCTTGCTCACAATGAGTAGGGATGATGTTGGCAAAGGAATTTTATATGATCTTGGAGGCAAAGGAGATGCATTTCATGCCTATCGTTGCTAAGCAAACATCATTGCACCAATCTGAATCTCATGAGCCCAACCAGCCGTTATCTGCTTAGCACATACCAGATCTGGCAGGGAGGAACGAGTCACAATTTTTAGGCAATTAAATTGTTCTCCTTGGATGGCTACAAGTAGGTGTCAATGTGTAAGACAGAGGAGTCTGGCACAAGTTTTGTGTGCACAGCCCTCATGTTAGACTGCCTGCTCTTCTGGTCTGGAGAGCTACTCGTTCCAGGTTCCCCTTCTGTCAGACCTCCTGTCGATGCACTGTCCCTGTCCTGTACAGGAAACTGCTCTTAGCAGAAAATAAACTACTTACACAATGTGCTTTGGTTTTTTTAGCCCTTGCAACTGGTATCTCAGTCTTTTTCAAGAAGAGCTTTAGCGACCTGCCAGGATTCTACCTTGTTAACTCCCAAGGATTTTATTCTGCAAATGTATATGGCTAAGTGGAACTTTTCTTAGTTCTAAACCCCACAAAACATGTACCTGGTGCTAGCTGGTTTGAGGTTTCAAAAAAATTTTGATTCCTATAAATAAAAGGTCACCTAAATGAGCAAATGTATCTTTTTTTTTTTTTAATGTTGTAGCTATTTTCCACTTCTTTTTATTTAGCCCTCAGATAAACTATCATCACCTACATTCCTTTACTGCCCTTGGTCATGCTACGGATTGCTGGCACTTAATTTATGCAGCCCTTATGTGTAATTTGTTGGTTTCACTTGAGTTGTGCAAGTAAAAATGAGATACTGTCCAATTATACAAAAAACACCATTAGACCATGCATTCTGAGCTTCAGAAGGATGCCCCAAAAGTTGTTCAAACAGCAGCAATAAAAACAGTGTGACTTATCTTTTCCTTAACATTTTTGTGTCGTTCCATGAGTCAGAAATACTCACTAACGCTAATTTCAATACCCAGTTTAATGCCTGTTAAGTTTGTTTTTTTCCATGCATCAGTAAGCAAATAATTAGCAAGCAGACATACAGTATTGGATTCCCTCCTGTACTTTGCTCTGCTTACAAAGCAGCTGAAAACGTGTGAGACCCAGCAAGGAGAGTTCAACAAACAATTCACAATGAATAATTAAATGACATTCTCCCAGAGACCTAAATGCCTTCATCATTATCCTCACACACTGTGTTGCCACTTTGAAGGTGCAAAGCACAGACCACAGTGTGTTTGCAAATGACTTCACCCAGCCTGCAGCAATGGGAAGCCTGACCCCAATCCTCCAGCCTTGCAATGTGGTCCTGCAACTGGGCTGCTTTCACTGGGGTAGAAGCTGGATTATTTTAGCCCATCTAGCTGTAACACCAAGCCTGAAGCAGAAATATTCCACATACTTTGAAAAACACTCAGCCACTGCACACCCAGTGCATCGTGCTGAGCTGAGGTTTCCAAGTCCAGATGAAAAGAGAAACTTCACAGGCTCCTATGTACCTATGGATGGATGAAACTATACATGAGATGACCATATGAAGCCCAAACTCAGGTGTGGCTGCATTTCACTCAGAAGCATAATGCTGTAGAAGATAATGATCAGAAAAATCAAAGGAATCCTGAGTGGACTTCCAAGAGGACCTCACTTCTGGTCACTTCACCCTTGTCTTCATTTCCTCATTTACCACATTAGACAGTTTATTTCAGCATGGTGCTTTTCATAACGTTTCCTAATTCTGCCTTGCATTTTATAATAAAGGAACCACAAGCCCAGATTCTGTTACCAGAGCCAGGTGCCTGAAAACCTCCCTGGGTCAAAGCCTCTCAAAAACAAGGACATATTATGGCATTAAATGCACTTCTTGCATCACTATTACAAGCTTTTTGCCACTTTGCAAAGCATCTGTTGGCTTTGGGTTTTTTTTATAACTCAAGATTTAAGTACTGGTAACAACAGTACTTAAAACTGATGGGCCTTCAAAACACAGAGAAGACATTAATTAACAAATATACCCCAGACAGCAAAAGCACATAAAGGCTCAATAGTGAAACACAGTGTACCCGAATATGATACCAGGTGGTAAAATGAGGGGGGGGTGGAACCCCAGCTTCAAATAATTTTGAATATATAATTTTTGAATTTAATGTTATCAGAACTGACTCTGAAGAAAAGCAGTGAAACTTTTAACGAAGTTTGTGAAAATGAAGGGGGGATCTTAACAAGCATCAGGATTGACACAGGCTCTCTCTGTAGCCTTAATATCTCACATAAAACCCCACCATCCCCCCAGCACAAAGGTATCATCGAAGAACTGCTAATTCAGAGAAGTGCACACACACTACCCTTGCAAAGCTTATCTAGGAACAACTTTAATAGGGTCAAGAACCAATGGGAACAGTTTTATAACAGCAGGAGTCAGAAAGATGCCTATCAGGGGATTTCAGGGCAGTGCAGTTCAGACATTATTATGCTAATTTACTTTTGACCTTAGATTAACAATTAAATTACATGAATTTTTACAATGCTGAAAATATGTAGACCATAAATTCATTTTCTGATCAATGGAAGTAAAAAATTACAGAATTTAACAACCATGACATCAAATTTTGCTGCTTTATTGTCTTTTTTATTTTATCAGGGAAAATGACTGTATTCCCAGTAGTCACTAAATCATTAATTTATGTGACTGTTAGTTTTTGAAGATAACTCATCATAATACTGCTACTTAGCTACGAGATACTCAAAGCTGCCAAGTTTGGTGACCAACTTACTAAAGAAGAGCAAGGCACAAACCTGCTCCTACTCCACCCACCCAGCCAGTGACAGGCTGGGACCATGAAGACATGGGATATTCAGTCCTACATGTGCATCCCAAGTTTAGCAGGAGGTTCCCCTACAACTATGCTTTCTGTAACTCCATCTGCACCCTGAAAGGACCTGAAAGTCCACCACAGCTCCTTCCTGCCCTTCAAAAATTTGCTAATTAACTAAACATGGGCAACATGGGTTGGTAGTTCAGTGCTTCCATGGAAGTGGCACAAAATTGGCATTTGGATTGATCTAAAACAAATAATTTCCTCCATCTAAATCTGTATATGATAAAAAAATAGATATGTTAATATGTGATTTTGTACTTCTATTTGTTTTTAAATCTGTATTATATGCAGTGAGTATTAATTAGTATTTCTTAGCTGCCAAGTGACTATTCTAGAAGCTGTGCATGTTCCCCTCTCTCTGGATACTGCATAAGTGCTGTAGATATACTCCCTGTTAACTGAGGTGGTTGACTGCTTCTTTATGTGAATTATGGCATGACAAACACAGCAACAACATACTCATTAGATAAACACTTGTCACACCAAACTAGATTAGTATCTTTCACAAAGAGGACTAAGCGTAATCAATCATAAATAATAACTGTATAGATCACAGCTCCTGTAACACCTGTATATGCTCAAATGAGGAATGAAACATGCCATTTAAAGCAGAAAACATTGCTTACCAAGATGTAAAATACATTTACTTTCCTTCTGTCTTTGGAGGTTTGTGAGTGCATACATATACTACTGTTCTTCAGCTGGAGACCCCTGCACCTCACACAGTACCATAGGGCAGCATCGCTTCCCTCGTGCTCTGGTCTGCAACTCTACCTACTTTTCATGACAATATATTTCATCTTTTCTAAAAAAAAATCTCTGCTTGTAAAGATAATAGAAGAAATTAAGGCTGCAAGAAAAAGATATTATAATAGCAGAAGAACTTACCCTGTTAGTACTACAGGCCTTCCCAGCAGAAGTTACACAAGGCAAGTTATTCCAACAGAGAAGAGAAACGTTAACATTTCTCAATGAAATTAGCAATTCAAGCACCCAAATAAGTAGGCTAAGGAAGAAATTAATAGACTTCTCTTTCTTTTTTTTTTTTTTCTTTTTTCACACTGCTACCATGGAATTAATTGCTATAATATGTTCCTGAAACAGAAGAGAAATAGGGGGATAATTTTAATAGCAGACTCCAACTACTTGACGGGGAGTTGCTGACTAGTGTCAGGAAAGCCTCCTACTGGGGTGGTGTGGCAGCAGAACACGTCACCAAGAGGGGCTGGGGAATCTCCAGCCCTGCCGAAATTCAAGAATTGAATATGAAAAATGCCATTTTACTTAATCTTGTCTTGGCGAGTGAGAACCCAGTAGCTCTTTTTGACTGCTGTTTTTTTAAGATTCCTGTCTTTTGCAGTGAGTTACCTCCTCACTTTATCAGCCATAGGACCACATTGTCCACTCACTTTAGTTTTGAGAGGCCTTTGATAAATAATATGGATCTATTGCTGGCTCATCAGTAACTTTCAGTTTATTGCACATTATGCTTCTAACTACCTCTGCATATACCTGTTTGCAACTCACTTTAAGCTGCAAAATTTAAACCTTTTCTTAAATACCAAGAGCTCCACAAATTTGCAACAGAGCTACATTGTATATGATGAGATATTAAGCCTTCCAGATGACAAGGAACATGCGAGCTGTGAACAGTTCTTTTCCTCTCCTATTTCTACCACAATTGCAGCCATGCCCTTCTGATGGTCTTTTAATAACACACAGATATATTCAGGATTTAAAAATAGCAAGTCTTTGGAGCCAAGAGTATTGCTGAATAGGTAGATTCCGTAGAAGTAAAACTGCTCTTTTTCTAGCACTGTCACGAGCATCATCCCAGACTGGGGAAATGTGGGGATTAATTAGGAGGAAAGGAAGGTTGGGATTGTTCATGCCTGCCTATCATGAGCCTGAAGGGAGGCAGGGGATGAGAAGATGAGATTCTTCATGATTTGGAAGATTTTTTTATTAACTTTAAATGAATTGATGTGATGCAAATCTTCACAAATTCACAACTGGAACTTGCTCATGAGTCCACTTGAACAATACACAGTAGTACAGTTTGTTGTGCAGCCTGCAAAGAACTGTTGAGCCAGCTTTTATATTTAGAACCCATCAATACATATTAAATATATGTATTATGTTATACAACTGAAAATTCACATTGGTATTTTCTAATTTTGTAATATAAAAGCTGAAATTAATTTTTCATGAAACACAATTAGTTTTTTGAGTCTACATACTTGTATATGAAGCATCTTGTAAAGTGTTTAGTTAGATTGTCCTATATAAGTTCATGGGGGGAAATTAATTAAACTTGAGCTTAAAAAGAAACCCAAAACCTAACAAAAACATTGTTTTCAAAATCATGAGGAAAATCAGAACACTAAATATTTTGCACACTTGCACCTGTAAGATAAAATAAAACTAGTTATCTTTGATGAATATTGTACTAATTACTCTTGATTATGTAACTGCAAAAGATTCACGCTGAAGCAATAGACAGAAAAGACATTTCTTAGCTTTCTATTCCTTTTAATGCTTTTCTTTCAGAAGTTATCAGCCAGAAACAAACACACACTTCATTATGTGATGATTAATGCTCTTCTCATACTTCATTTGACACCATTCCAGTGCCTGTGCATTTCTGCCCCTCTCCAGTATCCCCTGCTGCAGCATTCAGATAGCACTATGGTTTACATATGAACAAGGCTCCAGCACTTTGACAAATAACAGGTTGTGGAGCATAAATTAAGACTTTTGTTGCTTTTGTTTTAAGATAACTGGGTTTTCCAAAGTTGACTAAAAGGCCTCAGTCTTGCCATTGTGCAAAAAACATTGTTTTAGGCCTGCAGAATTGCTGAGCTCTGTACACTGAATATTTCACTGTGATAGCTACTGGCCACGTGTGTAACAGCTTGGTTTTACTGCAAGCTGTAGGATATTTTTTTGTTAACTTCAGCAATAATCAGCTGAATACTCCATAAATATTTAGGACGAGACCAAAGGAAACAATGCAGAAGTACAGAATTAGCATCTCACCTATCAAATTAATTTTACCAGATAATGAAAGGAACATGAAGCTGACACAGATTTCTATATCTGGAAAGTGATTACATAAGCTAGTCTCTAGTTTAAAGGTATTTATTTTAATAATTCTAGGCCTAATTCTACTTCTCTTGAAGTCAATGGGGAAACTCTTGCTGAGCTCAGGGAGAGCAGAGCTTTCACATTCACCTTGAAAATTTAGAGCAACACTTAAGGAACTTCTTCAGTCACAAGGATTAAGGACAAGATTGGTACACATCACTTCTTTAAGGATCACTTCACCTTTACACCTACCCCTGCACCATTTAGGATTATAATTAAAAACCTCAAAACCACATGCCATGTTTTAAATTCTGTCAAGAAATAGTTATTCCTGACACTGTTAGAGACTGTGGCTGGAAATGTGGGGCTGCCCTCAGCTGCCACAGCTCCTCTTCACTGCTCTGGAGGGACAATGCACCATGGGTTGTTTCAGACATCATGTGCCATTCCCTGGTTCCATAACATTGTCCACCACTACTCCTTTCACTCCAGCAGTGAAGTTTAGGTATCCAGAAAAATCTTTCTGAGCATCACATGTACAATATTTACAAGTTTGACAGTTCTGCTACAACCAAAATACTGATTCAGGGAGGCACTACCTCCTGGTATTTACAGGTGGCCACCAGTCACTGAATGAGAAATGTTGATTTGTGCTTTATTTGCTGGCAAGTTACAATTTCCCGTGCATAAATAATGAGAGCTCCACAGCATCTCAGGTCTACACAGAAAGCTCTAAGCTAATGGAAAAAAACCCTGTTTGAGTAGCATTCATATTCCATAAACCATTTTGCAGGAGCAACCACTTCCTCACCAAAAACTCTCAGAGAAAGGTCACCTCTACATCTTTCTGTGGAGAGGTAAAATTAATTTCCCTTTAGAATAGCTTCCCAGTGGGTGGTGATTAGGCCACAAAATGGACAGTGCACAAAAGCACTGGATGGCTCACCTGTTAAAGCTGGTTTTTTGCTCATTTTGGAGACTGTTTTGCTGTGTCCTGCATGCAAAACATAGCTGGTACCTCTGAGTTCTTTGGAACTCCATCCAACAAATCTTTACTCCAGTGGCCTCCAACACCTACCAGTGTCCATTGTCATTTACCAGCTTTTCACTGTTGTCAAGATGGTTCACTGGGTCTCCAGCACTGAAGTTCTCTGTAGCATCCTGCTGCTATTCTGATTCTTCCTCCTTCCTTACTGAATGAGGACACAATACCCTTACTTCAAGCAAGTTAAAAACTACAAGCAAACATTTTTAGTCTATTTTTTTTTTTTGTTTCAGCCTCTTTGGTCACTGACATTTTAGGAAAGACTGCTACAGAGACTGAAATTAACCTACCAAATACTTCTAATCTCTACAATGTCCACAATGACTGAAAATGAGGAATTAATATTTACAGTCAGGTCCTCTAAAGGTTATTTTCCATAACCCTTGAAGGATACACTAATAGCTGTGATGAGCTGAAGGAGATACATGAATTTGCCCCAAGCAAACTCTTTATTTTAGTTCTTTATGTGAGAGTTAAATCACAACCCGTTTCTCATATCAGTTTTATATTGGATCACTGAGCCGTTCAAAGCCTCTGCTCACAAATTGCTTTTCATCAGCAGGATCTGCTCCTTGCCAGTGATTATCTGAGGACCATGACAAGCTTCTTCAAAGAGCATAAATTTGACCAATGAAAATTGAGACAAGAACAAGCCTTTGCAAATTTTGACACGTATCTCACAGCCCCAGGTAACTGGCACAGACAAAACCTTAGTTATCCTTAAGCCAGCCTTTAATGCAATACACACAGACTCCTCAGAGAAACACATTACAGAAAAAAGCATTTTGTAAGGCATGACCAATTAATACTGTAATTTGACACAGGCTTTCAATTTCAACAATGCAGATGAAGTGTCTTGCAAAGTACCTCTGGAAACACATCTCTGACATTATCATGAATAGCAGATGTTGGAGCCAGCACAAGTCTGTATTTCTGTGTCTTCTACTGCATTGATGCTTTTGTAGACTGAAACTGTAGAGTAAGGATGCGTGTCCCACCTCGCTATACTAATGAAGTGCCACTTTAGTTATCAGTAAATCACAGCTTGGTGGCTGTTGAGGGAAACCAGGACTCTAACAGAGACCCCCAAAAAGACAAGCACAAGATCACAGCAGGAGCCTTGGAGGTGGAAGGAATGGGATAACAGCAGGATCTCAGAGCTGTAAAGAACTCACTAATTTTACATTACTGCTTGCTAAAGGAACATGACTTTAAAATACAGATAAAAGTGAGTTCAGGGATAAAAAGAAAATGAAGTCCTAGTGAGGCCCCACCTGGAGGGCTGTGTCCAGTTCTGGGCTCTTCAGTACCAGACAGATGAGGCTCCTGGAGTGGGGTCAACAGAGGGCTATAGGAAGGATTAAGAGACTGGAGCATCTCTTAGGAGGAAAGGCTGAGGGCGCTGGGCCTGTTTAGCCTCCAGAAGAGACAGCTGAGAGGGGACCTCATCAATGTCTACCAGTATCTAAAGGGAGGGTGCCAAGAGAACAGACCAGACTCTGCTTGGTGGTGCCAAGAATAGGACAAGAGGCTATGGGCAGGAACTGATGCACAGAAGTTCCACCTGAACATGAGGAAGAACTTTTTTACTGTGGGAGTGACCATGCCCTGGATCAGGCTGCCCAGAGAGGGAGTGGAGTCTCCCTCACTGGAGATATTGCAGAACCATCTGGACACAGTCCTGTGCAATGTGCTCTGGGATGACCCTGCCTGAGCAGGGAAGTTGGACCAGTTGACACACTGTGGTCCCTTCCCAGATCATCCATTCTGTGATTCCATGAAGAAGCATCCAGCATATGGAAAACTTACTACATACGGCAAATTTGACTACAATATCATGAACAACTGAAGAAAAACCAAATAAGTGGAGCACGCAGTTTTGCTAGTAAACACATAAGAACGTCCCCAAATAGACCTCAGAATGAGGAGAAATACACAACTGACACTAATTTCACCTTCTTCCCAGCAGAAGGGAGGAGGAAACCACCAAGATCAACATGATACTCCCCCACAAGAACTCACGGTGATGGCAACTTGTAAGGACACTTCCCTGTTCTTTTTCAGGAGGACTGTAACACCAGAAAAGGATGAGACACCAGAAAGCTTATTATATCTGTATTGTTATCAGGAATGAGCTCTTATAATTAGATAATCTGGACTGTGTCTATATTATTATAAGTGGCCTAATAATAATTCTCTCAGTAGATTGTTAGCACTATAGTTCAAGCCAAACCAAAAACAAATTCTTGGCTTTGCCCGTCAGATGTGTTTCTCTCCCACACATAACTGCAGAAGGTGTTTGGCCAGGTACCTCAGCCTTGAGGACTGGCTGAACACACGACAGAGCTGATGGTGGGTACAGCAGGTCCAACATTCTGGTTTAATTCAACCCAGAAGCAACTTATGACAACATCCCATTACTTCAGTGAGATATGAACCTATCAGGAGATAATTTGCCCTTGATTAAGAATCACCAGGAAATTAAGAAAAAAAATAATTAATTTATAATGTAAAGCTCATTACTGAACCAAAATGTACCCAAACCTCAGTCCACATTTTTAAAGACAAAAAGCAGGAAAACTGACATTATAATTTTTTACTTTTTCCTTCTGATAAGAACGGCAAGGATAGAAATACATCCACTCTCATGATAAAGGTTCGATTAACAGGTGAGCATTGCACAAGAAAGACAGCACAGAGCACTAACTACAGCACTGAACTCTGAAACCTGAACTGCTTTGATGAAAAGAAAAAGCAGCCCATGAAAAGCTATCTCTCTGGCACATAAATAACAGGGACAATTAACTAGGTGGACCTTCTGTGTATCTCAGCAGAAGGCTGATTTTAAATGTCTGCACTCCATGTGAAGGTATTTTTGGATAAAACATTGCCACGGAAAATGGAAAATAAGAGCAGAAGCTTTATCATCTCAGGGTCAAGGTAACTGCATGTTTACAAAAGTTTAAGAAGTGCTTTACCCTCTTTCACTACAACAAACTCAAAGAAACAAACAAAAGTACTCGGCAACTAAGAACTACTGGTGAGAGCTATGAAACCCTGGCCCACACTTCTTACAAACACCAGGAAAAAAAACCCAAAGAATCTTATTCTGTGAACTGCCAGCCTTGCAAACAAACCTCTTACCTCAAGCACCAGAAAAGCACTGCTATAGCACTCCACAATTATTAAGTATTTGCAGACCAGATTCTCTACTTTTGCACAAGATTTACACTACTGACTAGAAACAGGTGTCTTTCTTAGCCTTTAATTTGTCAGGAGAACTCTGTGAGTGATCAGCTGTTTTTGTGATTCTGATTGATCAAAGTAGTTTGTTTTTTATTTTTGTCTACACTAATCGTTTTATTTCTAGAAAGTCTTGTGGGCATTTTTAATCAAAACCAAAGGAAAACCTTTCCACAAGTTTGAGTTCACATTTCTTTATATACTTTTTTTCCTATAGATAGCTATAAAATATAGAGGCAAAACATGACATTTCCTTCAGTCCTACAAAAAATGTGTCTGTTTCCTTCACAAGTTATCTGCCATGGAAACACAGATGTTTCAGATACTTGCTCTCAGTCTTCACAACATCCCTTAAAGTAGGCTGGTCTCAAAACGTTACTTCTGCCCTAAGGTTCACAGATTCCTGCTCAAAGTTTTCTTACTTGTATGCTACAGTGCCCTCAGGGCTGGGATTGGAAAAAAACATCTTTTAAGACACTTGTTTTTCCCTGCCATGTCCTCACCCATTTTCTGCAAAATTGCCACAGGTGATGCTTAGGAAATGTTAGAAGAATACAACTTTACACAAGGGACACTTTTCTCTCTCCACACATCTTGGATTTATTGTTGGAATTCTCTCTTAATGACATCAGAGTGACTCATCCTTTATGAAAGTCTCAAATTAATTTATCAAACTGTCATCCCTCAAACCCATTTCTTTCTGCGCAGGATGCAACTACACAGTCACAGGAAGACTCAAGAAGAGAAAGTTCCGAGGCTTAGAAAGTTTCTGAACAAAACTTAAAGTCTTATATCTAACACAAATATATACACATTAAAATATCTTCCACTTACAGTAAAAAAGCACGATTCAGCAGAGAGTATCTGCAGCACATAAGCTGTAAGACCAACCATCCTTACAGGTGTGCCACAAAAGTAGGCTACAGCAGCACCTGAACGCACAGGACACTGGGTGGTGGGCACAGCTGTAATTAAAGGAAAGCACGGACAAACAGGCTTTAGACAAAGACAAGCAGGAGACCCTTACACCATTTCTGGCTCTGATTCACACTTATTGTACGGCTCCAGCTGCAAAACAAAATAGCCTGTCCTTCAAACTCTGCCTGTAAAGTCGAGTCACTGTAAGCAGCTCCATGAAAACATCAAACGGGACCAATACTTGATCTGATTTATGATTTGAGACTACTTAGGATGGGCTGCAATCCACAAGACCTGTTTCATGCTGTCCTGTCTTAACAGAGGCACAGAGATCAGAAAAGTCACAGATCATTCCCAGCATAAGGCAGGAGAATAGTTCCATTTCACCACTCAAAATATTTCCTCAGACGGATCGGCAGACAAACATGGGACTTATTTCAGGACCATTTCCCATTTCACCATTTGGCAAAGGCAGCACCAGAGCTTAGTTTGTGCAGCAAAACCTGTACCTGGACTCAGCAGCTTTCCAGATTTTGAGGAATCAAGTCCCTAAGTGAGGTGCTTGTTTCTTCCTTGAAGCCACTGCCAAAATGAGAACAATTTGTATTAAAAGAAATAACTTCCTTAAGGTCACTGAAGATGGAACTAAAGTAATGCCTACTTAGTTTTAATAAGCTGGTTATAAAGTTTACACAAAACAGTATTCTCATCAAATCTTATTAATGAATAGCACTTCACATCATAAACTGAATGTGGCTGTGCCTTGAACCTGTATCTTATGCTAGGGTTTCAGCACTTTTTTTCTCTCTAAAATTTAAGAAGGATAATCAGGTAGTGGGTGAAAAATGACTTTGTGAAGGAAAATCATCTTTTATGCACATACAAAATAGAAGGACTGATTAAGTAATGTTGCATAATTTAAAGTACCTCTTGTATTAAAATATCATTATTTTGCAGTGTTAAATCTTCAAGCTTTCATTCAGTCAGTAAAGATGAACTGTAAGAACTAAGTCCCTGAAAACCTAAATTTGGATACTTGGCTTCCCACCAGAAAGTCAGCCCTGAGACATTGCATACAAACAGCTGCACCTGACACAAGCACAAGGTGAGTCTATTCATCAAACACGTGCACGTTTAAGCAATGCAAGTCCCCGCTACTTCTCACTACTGAAACCAGATCTAGTGCTTTCCAACAGGCAGTAAAGAGTCTGCTCCAAATATAGGCAGCAGTCTCACACCCATACAAGCAGATACATTAATCGGGCTTTGACTTGTTTTCTTCTTTTAACAGATGTTATGGAACAAATCTCATGTGCCTACAAGGAGTACACATCACTTTGATGCTGCAAAATCTCACTTCTGCCTGGGGCAGTATCACTAACAATAAATCATTCTGTTTGAAATTTCTACTGACCCTCAAGACACCAGCTGGTGTCCTGTACACAGCACATCTGCAATCTGTGTCCACATTCCTGCCTAGTGCCAGGGAAAGCGTTGCCTCTCCCACTTCCACCCTGGAGGAATTCTCCAGCCAGTGACACATTACAGAAGAGTCCAACTCTATTCTCCAGCAGCAAATAAATGGCCAGTTGGACATAAAATTTAGGATAAACTCAGAAATCTTACTTTCAATGCCCACTCATATTTAAACTGGTTCGCCCATCCCCTCCTGTACAGCTCCTCAGCTATTTCTGTCGCAACAGCCCTCTGAATTGGGTTTATGATGGAAAGGTCTTTTATTTTCTTACTTTTAATCCTAAAGGTAATGAGAAAACTAGGAATGATCATCACATTTAATAAGAACTGGTCTTTCTAGTCGCAGTCCAGGCTCTTTGAGGAAACAGTTGGCAGACTGGTATTCCAGGCTCAGTCCAACTGGAACATGAAAGCGAAACTCTGATTACTACCAACATTTATAGTTTCGCATTTCACTTTTGAAGATCCTGAACACAGCAAAACCATTAATTATACCATCTTAACACAGGTTATTTTCCTTCAGAGTTAAGGACCGGAAGGGGCCAATTTATTAGCCTCTCCCAGTTACCACATTTCCTACATTATTGTAACTCCACTGTCTTCCAGGCCAGAGGCAGAAAAACTTACATTCTAGAGCATGTCAGAGTAGTCATCAGAAGAAAACAACAAAAGCCTACACCACAACACATCAGGCTCTCACAAATAATATTCTACTACTGCACTTTCATCAAGTGGAAGCAAAAGCACCTCCTTTAACCTGATTCCCTCCAGTGTGGTCTGATTAGTGCTGTTCATCTGCTGACAGGAAACCAAAATGCAAAAACCAGCGATTCCTGGTGGCTGAAGTACTCAAACACAGAGAGTAGTACTTTTGCTTACCCAAAACCTGTAATTCTGATAGCAATCAATTCTACAGTGTTACATTGGCTTTTCCATTCTTTCCCAGGTGCTGAGGTTGAGGAGTACACCTCTACCATGTTGTTCATCAGTGGAACACAACTGCTCTTGGCTTAGGCAGTGGCAGATGTCTAACAATTCACACCAGTTACACCAAATGGCAAGAAGGTGAGAAGAAGAAGCCACTGTCATCAGCTGAAGCTGCAGGGGGAATTAATGTAACAGAATCTAAGTATCTGCCTGGATTTTAACCAGTGCACAACTGAAGCTACCACCCTCACTCCTAAGAAAGCAGCCTGGAAACTTCAGTTATCATGGTGGTCAAGGTCTTGGTTTTATATCTATAAGGCAGCAACTCCAGCAACACAGTTACATTGCTCCAATGCTGACCCAAAGTAGCACATAAATGTTAATTAGTGGTCTTTTTTTAGAAATTATGAGATGCTCCAGTCCTGCACACTGTGAAATTTGATGAGATGAGAGCACTGGGTGGTATAGCTAGTAAATCAGTTTAGTGTACAACCTCATTTCTTTAATGAAGAGCAAATACCTGAGCCTTAGTAAAGCAAGAGTCCCAAGTGTACACTTGCTAACCAAAATGCTGGATTTAATGTTTTTTTTGCATTCCTCCAAAACAGGGAGCACTGACCTACTGCTAGTCATTAGAGAACATTCTCCTGTCAGGGGGTCAACGCTAAGCGCAAACTTTGATGTCAGAATTAAAAAACACAGAAGAGATGAGTGGCAAGGCCATTATGGGAGAATAACTAGTATAGTTTTCATAAGGGAATAACTCTTAAAAGCTGACAAGAGCTGTCAAAGTGTCAGGCCTGGAGAAGAGCCAGCACAATTAACATATCCTAGGCTTCAATCTACTGGGAGGGGAAGAAGGAGGATTTATTTTGGACAATTACAAATTAATAAATGGAAGTGTCAGTTCCTCTGTAGAGCACCCATTAAAGCATACTAAAGGTCAAAACCTCTTACATTTTCTGTCATGGTAGGCAACACACACAACATTATTTTATATTTTAAGCAATTTTATTGCAAATGACAGCAGTCGCAAATGTGCAAGAAAATATTTTCCTTAGCAGTATACCAGGCAATTTACCCCACAGAAATCATCTGTCTTTCCTGAAGCAGCTAATATTTTCGATTTTTATTATGAGCTCTGTGGAGTCTATTTATTTATTATTTTATTTTCCAGACCAAACACACATGAACAGAGCGTGAAGTGAAGCACCCTGGCAGCACCCCATACCACTTCCTTACGTCCTCTGGCCACTCACAGTCCCTGCCCAGGGAGTGACCAGCACCTACTCTGAGCAGCTGTTGCTGTAGAGCACAACAGCCTCCCACTTCCCTCGGGAAGATGAGCTCTTCCGTCCATAAATACGAGGACAGGCAGGGACTGCTCCCTCCCTGACCTCACTGGTGCCCTTGTTTCCCTCACTCTGACTCCTCATCAAATTCAGACCTTGCACAGCAAGCAGAGCCATTAACTTGCTTGTGTGAGGCTCACACCAAGCTCAGAAACTGCTGCTGCTTTTCTTTACTTCCACTTGGGAAAAAAAAAAAAAATCAGAACAAGAGCTGGGTTTGTCTGACCTGCAGAATAACTCACCCTCTGCAGTGGACCGAGAAAAGACCAGTACACTTCTTGAATCCTGTTATTCTCAGTTGCCTTCTTAACAATAAATTGCAGATCAAATATCTCCAGATCAGATGGCAACTTGATGTATTTGCAAAGGAGCCCACCCTCTCTGTGCATACCCACATAGGAAGGCACAAAAGCCCTTTTGCAGGGGCAGGTCCCCAAAATACACTGAGCAGCCAGTGAAGCTGTACTCAAACAGGAACGTAAACCTGGAATTTTACACTTTCTTACACTGAGGCAGTAAGATGCTTCCAAAGCCAGCACTTTATGAATATACAATCTTTTCTTCTCACTATTGCTTAAGGAAAGTGATACAACACTATTTTTGCCTTGTTGATCTCCCTGTTAAAGGAGGCAGAGAGATGAGTCATTAGGTACTTGAGCTTCCCTTTGCTCACAGCCAGGCAGGTGTGCAGAGCCAAAGCAAAATACCCAAACAGCACTTGAAAAGAAAATCCACCACCCGCAGAGTCATTTGGAAAAGACTAGCTATCATCTGAGACATTACCTACCATTATTTAAGTAAAGTAACCCCCCACCTCATCATCATAACTGAGGTCATACAACACCTACCATTTCAAGGTTGTTCAGCTCCCATCACTGCAAATCCTATTGCTCAGCTGTAATGAGAGCTTTGCTTGGAATGTCACTTCTCCTCACTCTGATTTTTATTTTTTGTTCCTTGAGTATAGAAAAAAAAGAAACAGGGATCCTAAAATAGGTCTGAGTATATCATATGGCTTGCAGGAATTTTGGCATGGGGTGGATGGACATCTGCTTCTGGCCTGACCTACTTCTACGCATCTGAACACAAAAAACTCCCTGTAAATATTTTCTGTAGAGTACTTTTTTTTAGCTGTTAATCCTGGTGATTTCACCTGTCCTTCAGAAACCTTCTTTGCTCTTTCAGATCTGAGCTGAACTCAGGTATATTCGGTCTGGCCATTCGAAGATGTTGGCAGTGTTGGCCATGAAGGAGTAACCCAGACTAGAGTTTCCACTGTGCTCAATGAAAAGGTTACAGCCTTGGTAGGCAGAGCAGACATTAGACCTAAGGTTAGGATTCAAACATGTGAGTATGTAACACTTACTGTTTATTTCTCACACTTACCAAAATGATTTATCTTAGATAGTATTTTTTACATATTTCTCATTATATCATCCATAATTTTTAACCAACACTATATACTAGGCAGATGCCAGGAAAGTGTACTAATTGAGTACTCCTTAGAAATGCAAATCATGTAACTATGGGCAGAAATGAGGGAACAAAATGAAGCAAACCCCATCATCAGTATGTTGTACTCCATCCAAACAAAGGAAAAACGGAGGGCTCATTAAGCAAGAAATGAGTCTTGAGATGGCATAGAAGAAAAAGTCTCCTGCTGGGGCAGAGAAGTGGGACTGTAAAGAGAGATGAGAGAGGAGGAGAGGTGGCAGCAGCCTATATCTCACAAAACAGAACAAAGAACCATTCCTGTTAGATTAATGCTCACTTAGCAAAAGAGAGCAAAGGTAACTGAAGAAGAGTTTGATAAGCATCGTTTTAATGCTTCATTTGCTTATTTTACTTTTTCCTAATTTTTCCTATTTGTGAGTTCCTTTTCACAGCAATATTGCCTTCCATTTTTTTTATCATACTCAGTGGCAGGAGTGTGTCATACCACATCTTTTGTCCATAACTGATAACATTAAGCATGCCTAAACAAGTGCCCTGCTCTTGCAATGCTCAGTGTAAAGTGTGTCCCTCTGCAGCAGTGTGATGCTTCTCTGACAGCCAGGAGAGGCACAATAATAGTAAGGGAGGAAGATGCAGAGATGTGAGGAAGAGACTTGATGCTTAAGGGAGTCTGCAATAATGATCCCTAACCTCTGGTATTGTCAGAACCCTGCTCTTCCATGCTATCACCGGGAGTCTCCTGCTTTGTTTCTAGCTCTCACTACAAGCAATTTGTAAGCAGATATGTCTCTCTGTAGTTATAAATCATGTAACACAATGAGATCCTGTACCAGATGTGCCATACAGATGCCAGTGCAAGCAAGCACTTAACAGCTATTAAAAAAAATTGGAAAAAATGTAGTTTAAAATAAATTTTAAAAAATCAGCATTAAAATGGTTGGGGTTTTTTTGTGTGTGTGTGAGTGTGGGTATTTGCAATTTTTTTATTTTTAATTTTGTTTAATTTCAATGCTAAAATAGTGAAAGTGGGGTCCATGTTCAGGGCTTACTTTTGTCCTCTCTTGTTACCACTATGTATATCAAGACTGCACACCAAGACAACAGCAGTAAATCTTATCAGAGACACCAGGCATTTAAAGTAGTCACAAATGAGTGAACTTCAATTAATATAATTTATAATTTATATTACAGTACACCATGAGTCTCTTGGTGGGTCTAATTTAAGAAAAATATACATGCTGTTGAAACAGACAATTCAAGGAAAGAAAAGAATGTCTGCAAGAAGGAGACACAGTCACATAAAGTGCTTGTATTTATAGTCTCTGCTGTAGATTGAATGTCTTAAAAAAAACAAACCAACCATTCAACCAAAGGACATCAACACTTTCAATTGTGTGATGCTGAACCACTACTCTTCTGCCACACATGGAGACTTTGGAAGAAATTGAAAGGTCCTTTACAGAATCATTCAGGTTTGTCATAAGGATGTCAAGAACAAGCATGGGTGAAAGCACAGTGAGAAACTAGGAGGTATGACTGGAATAAGTGTCTGGTGTCCTTGAGATGGAGGAAAAGGCTCAGCTGATCCAAAATACAAATAAGACTGAAGGCAGGGGTACATTTCTAGCTTTTCTTTTCACTGACTCTTGAAATGTTCTCAAATGAGGGCTACTGCCTGTCCGCCAATAGATGTCAAATAGATGCATTCCTGCTCGCCTCATCTGTCCTTTCAAATGCTCACAGAGCCTTTATTTATGTCTCTGTTATCACATTCCTTTGCAGTGTGAGGGTAAGGAAAGCTCAGATTTGGGAGTCACTCATACTCTTTATTGTACAGCTGTAGTTGTAGCACTAATTAAAAAAGCAAACTGATACAAGATCCAACCATTGAACTGACAGCCAACATTGAACTGACTGCATGTGAAAAAGGAGAAGCAAAACCAGAGTTTACATTTTTGCCTCCACTGAACGCTCCTAGAGTCGTTTAGGAACTTGAAGACATTTCTGTGTAAGCTGCAATAAAATACCCTGAACAAGAGTAATTATTGTGTTTGCCCAAAGAAACTTCAGCACTAATGTCTATCCAAGGCATGCAGCTTTTCCTGAGATGGACTGTAAGGAGTTCACCACTGGCTCTGGAGAGGTCCCAATGTCCTGCTGCTGAGAGCACGCAGAATGAGGAGGAGCCATCACTTGTAGGAAACCCACTCCCGCTTCCATGAAGTTTGTTTATCTTGTCACATCTCCCCACAAAAGACAGTGCTGATTGCAATGCCACATTTCATCAACAGGTCAGCCTTACCACTAAAAAAAGAACAAGCTTTTTCTGAGTTGAATGGAGGATTGATTTTGCATGGATCAGCAAAGACTGCACTAATTACGCTAAGACTTACTATGGTTTGTACTGAAAAGGTTGCGCATCTCTTCCCAATGAAGAATGAACTCTCCCATGTAAACCAGCGTGCACAAACTGCAGGGCATAAAGTATAATTCTAGTGGAGCTCCCAGGGGAAAAAAATATCCTGAAACTTTTACTTGGTAACAAATAGGAAACCACAAGGTGGCTTTTGCAGGACCAGACATGGAGTACTTACCACTCACATGCACCACTTAATTGTTTCAGCAAATTAGATCATGTTGTAAAAAATATTCAACTTGAGAGGTCAGAACTTAAGATATTACTAGCAATGTATTAGTTTCTCCTTCACTTTCTCTATGATCACTGACAGCTCAAACCCATGGAGTAAGAAAACCCTTTTCATATTATTCATTACTTACAGTTAATCTACTATCTGCTTGACGATGTTCGGGGCAGCAATGGAACTGCATTTGGAATTTCTTAAAATCAGAAAAGGTATTCTGTTGATTGGTTTGAACTTTGCAGCCATAATGATGCTTACATGAACTTTGGGAGACTGACTGTGTTGAAGCATGAATGAAAATAGTAAGTAATATTTTCCTGTCAGGTAATTGCTTAGCTAATCTATAGCCTGATACAACAAAGCAAGTGATAGGTAAGCCACCATCTGATCTCCAAGTTTGTATAACACATGTTTTTAATAACTCCTCCCCATCAACAAGAGATGCATTACAATATGCACAGTGTCTTAGGAATCATTAAGTAAAAACTAATATTTTTTCCTATCCTAAAGTCCTATTTATTGTGTCCATTCTTACCTTACTGCTGAATGGAAAAAAAAGTATTTTCTTTTGCAACAGTGTTGGCCAAACAGCAAAAACCTGATAGATGTTTCTATGATAAAGCAACTTTAAAATTAGCCCCAAGTTCGGCTAACTTCCAAGTAGAAAGTTTCATTAATTGATTTAAAAAGACAAAATTGAACTGAAACATATGAGTAGAGCTTTAAATAAAAGAGTGAACCACACAGCAGAAGTGCATGCCAAACATGCAGGATGTATGGAGCAAACTATATTTTTTCTTGTCCCTCACTCCTCTCTCCATCCCTCTTTCTGTTGGTGCCGTAATTTTTTTCCCTCATTAAAGTAACATGCTCAATCTAGATTTGGAAAATAGTAATAAATGAGCACTGTGTGGTTGAAAAAAATTTATACTTTTTTTTTTTTTCATGGAAATTTAACATTAATTTATCAGGTTCTCTGATCTGGATATTGAAAAGGACAAAAATGAAAAGGCTGCAATAATTCAGAAGCAGGGAAAAAAAAAGAACTAAGGATAAATATTAAGCTTCTGAACTGAAGAAGAGTTTAAGCTGGGTAAGGCTCCTCCTGTGTTAAAGAAGAGGCTTCTTGTGGAATCAGTAGTGTCAGTACATAAGGTTAATATTTTGTTTGAAGGCTATTAGTGGGACAGATAGGGTATATATTTCTCTCCTGTAACTGTGCTTGTTCTAAAAACACTTCCTTAGAAAAAGATAAGTCAATTAGTTAATCAAACATTATTACAGAATCAAATTTCCCAAACATGAAAAACAGGAAAAGTTATACAGTATCTTTTCTGTTGTAATTCCTAAAACAGGAACATAGTGATACCAATGAAAAAACAGAGTGCTTGTTGGGAACAAAATTGGATTTTATAGGATTAATATTTTACTCAAAAATATTCTCATCCAACCTGTCAGTAGAAGTTTTGAGCTGAAGAGTGCCTAAATACCCTGTTACACTGATACCCATCAAGTGTAATTTCTGGGCTTAAATTTTATGGGCAAAATAGAAAACTGGAAGGAAAACAAATAAATTTTTTCTTTCATCCAGGAAACAGTGTGTGACGCCTCTTCCTACATCTACTGAAAAATTCATAAAGAACAGAACTTATCTATTTAATTTTAAAATACAATCTGTAAAGAAGAATAAGGAGCACCATTGACAGCCTTCCACTGCAGACATGTTACTAACCAACCAGGAAAACACTTTCCAAGTGGCTTTGTGTCCTAACTTAATGGGACTGTATTTCCTCTTTTCCTGGAGCATTCCAGTTCCTGCTAATTTTCTCCCTGCACTTCACTCTGTCCATCCCAAGCCTCACTCCAAACCAACCCAGATGCTGTAGCAGGAGTGACCCCCAGTTTAGTAATCTACTATCCCAAACCAGGATCCTCCTTGGACCTGTCTCACTGGCATTTGCTCTGGACACATCCTTATATCCCAAAGGAGTGGAGTTCTTCAGCCCGTCTCCCTCCATAGCCCAGCGTGCTCCTGTCATGTTGGCAATTCTGCAGAAGGATTTTTTTGCTTGTTTTTTGTTTATTTATTTATTTAAAGGAAGCCTCAAGTCTATTGCAAGACTCTCCTCCAATGCTCCCAGCAGTGCTGAGCTATAATTAATAGACCTGGTGATGACCCTTATTACCATTACTGCCAGTACAAGTGCTTAAAACTTAAAAGGAAGCTTTTCACTAATAAAATCCCTAACAAGGAAACCCCAATTCAGCCTCAAAAGACCATTAAAAAACACAATCTTTATGGGAAAAAAATCCAAACAACCTGAAATATAGTGATAGAGCAGCCTGTATTTGGGAGAGGAGGGGGTCATTTCATGGTTATATGTGCATTGCAGATACACGTATGTCTATGAATGCATGGCTGAATCTTTGTTTGTGTTCCCTTAATATTTAAAAAGGCTACAAAGATGAGTATGTTTTCCTGAGGGGAAAAAAGAAATATAGGAAGACATGACAAGTTCCATTCTGTGAAAGCAATAAAAACAGTAAGAATGAGCTACACACAAGATCGATTCAAACAAAAATGTTTAAATCCTCATCTATGCTCACTTAACACCTGGCAAGTTCAGACTGCCTGCCCACGAGGACACACCGAGATATGGCTCTCTTCTAACATGAGGCACAATCTAAAGTAAGGGAAGGAATATAAAATTCCTTCATTCGAGAAAATTCAGCTGTTAGAATCCTGACTGTCTTACATTAGAAATGGTCAGTCACTCAGATACAAAGAAAAGTACAAAGAAAAAGAGAAATGCTGAAACGTTGTGCAAAGAATTATTTTCACTCACAAGGAATGGGGCAAAAAAATGACACTGTAGGAGCATCCCTGTGTCCCAGAAGCTCCATCCAATGGCACGTGCCAGGGTCACACTCTCCCTAGGAGGGATGAAGCAGCTGGCATTGCACCTGCATCCTGCTGCCCTTCCTCGCTCTCCCTGCAGAAATACAGTCCCTCCTCAGCCATGCAAGGCCATGCAAGGCACTGCGGTATCCATATGGGCACTTTCCTGATCCAAGACCAGAGGAGTTGGTGTTTAAAGAAATGATTTATCACTTTCGGGGATGTTCGGGGCTATAAATTTTCACTGTGGCCTTCTTGTCTTTTTTGTCATCTTAAACATCCCTCGTGGCCAAGGTCAGTGCACAGCAAGGTCCAGCAAAATGCCATTTCAGGCTGCTCTGAGCTGAGCTGCCGACTGCTGGAAGGGGACAGGACCCAGCCGAGAGCTGCCAACCTCACCTTCTGCCTCTGTGCCTCGTGGATGTGTGTCCAGAAAGACCAAACACACATCATGAAACAAGCACTGTCCTGCTCTGCAGTCACTCCTAGTCATCCTCTTCACCATTACCCGAGCAGGTAACAACTCCAGCTTTTCTACTGGAGTTTAAAAACTATGTTTAAAAATCAAGAAACAGACGTTTTAATATTCTTATTTATAAAATCTCTTAATTAGTGAAAATCCCCAAAATCTGAGGCACCATATATTGCATTTGTTTTGTTTATAAAACAAATCTTCAGAAAATTCCTGCAACTCTTCCTTTTTTGTCCTGTGCTACACCAAAGCTGTAGACATACTGCTCCAGAAGACACCATTTTTTTTTGAGAATCATTATCTCTACATTTCAAAGATTGCACACAACATGCTGCCTCTGGCTTAGTCTGATTCCAGTAGCTCCAGGGGAAACCCAACCTGCAAAAAGCAGGCCTGAAAAATACAGTATAAAATACTGTTGGCTCCCAGCAAACAGTTAATTTCTTTCACTTTATGATTTTCCCAGTACGTGTGCTATTTCCCTTCAAACAGATACAAATTCTTGGGCTATGCCAGAAGCTGCAGACGCGCTGCAGACGCACTGCAGTGCACCCTCTGCAGGTGCCAACCAAGGAGAATAGATGGGTGCTTTTCTTTTTCAGAGGGAATAACTGCAAATGAGAGATTTTAAAAGAGCTGTAATGATAACTACAAGGATACATTGCTTTGTTTTTAAATTGCAGACTCAAAAAACTGATAATGCTGGCATCCCAAATGTGCTATACTGCTCCTTATATGCTTTTTACCTTATAGGAGGTGTAGATTTAGTACAATGATGGGGCTTTTATATAATTATGGCTAACCACACTGTTCCACTTCCAAATTTCTTTTTCTTCACCCATATTGCATGAAATATTTATTCAAACACATGAAGATAACTTTGGACTTTTGACTGACTGCAGATCAATATTCTCTAGTTTACTAGGCATTGATCTCAAAAAATGTGCAAAGAAAAACATGTAAGAAGAAGAGAAAAGCACAGACAAGAGAAATCTGTGTCTGGCACAGGGAAAGGGGACAAGTACTAATTTAGCCTTTCTGTATAATTTGTGTGTTATTACCTCCATACAATTTTAAATACATATTTAGAGCACAGAGATAATTTTCAGCCAGGGAGAAACAGTTTGAGAAATGACCTCTGATTCTGTGGGGAAAAATTCCTACTTATAATTTACTTAATTGATTGTATTTTCATATGTAGATGCAAATGCATTAAGGCTATTTATTTTTCATCACAGCTTTCACTGCTATTGTTGTTGTTTGATATTTGGAATAGTCCTCCTGGGAGAGGAAAGAGCACCAAGCTCCAGTGTGCTACCATGATATTGGGTGATTAATCAGAAGTTCTGAGATGGAGAGGAAGACTTTCAAAAACAGGAAAAATACCTCTGTTCCTGTAGTGACAGGAGTCTCTTGAGGAATGAGTGGTGCAGGGGACCAAGCTGTGAGATCCAGCCTTCTTCACCAACAAGACAGCACAACACACTCGCTCCAAGCAGCTCCGAGATGAAGGAGGTCATTCAGAGCCTTACATTTAATGCTCAGCCACATTTATCAAACCTGCAGCATTTCGAGGAACGCAGGCAGGGTTCTTTTCACCCTGCATGAATACAGCACTTCAGAGAGCTCCTCATGCACTCAAGATACTTAAGAGATGCTGAATATAATCATACAGATGTTTTAAAAGTCCTTGCAGGGGTCTCAAAATCTGCATTCCATGATTTTACACTATCATCATGAAATAGCAATTCTCTAGTTTCTATATTAAATAATAGCAATTCTCCCTTAGTTACATTTCTCCTGGTATTGAGCTCCAAAGATTTTTGCTTTTAAGAACACCTGCATTGTATTTTGGCTTTCTTTTTTTTTTTCTTTGCCTAGGCTTTCAAAGCAAAGCAGAAAGTTCATTTTTCTCTATTACCACTGACTGCAAGTTGCTTTTCCAGGAGTATTTCATAAAGGCTACAGATATTGCTTTCCAAACCATATTGTCAAAGCTGACAACAAGAACACACTAACAGAGGCAGTGGAGCTCTTGAGACACTGAACTCCTTCAGGTCTTAGGAAATAAAATTAGTTTTGCCCTACTCCTATGCTTTTTTTTTGGACTGTTCCGAAAGACCTCACACGAGCTCAAAGTGGGTGTTCAGAGCTGTAAGACACAACAAATCAAATCACAACCAACACCTGACAGCACAGGGCCCCCCATCCAATGGAGGAAACCCACATAATTAAAAATCTTCTGTTTTAAACCCTGTACATTTTCTGTGCTTTTGAATTGATGGAAAGAAAAATATAATCTTCTACAACAGAACTGAGGTACAGGGGCTGTTAGGAACATGTTCTCTGATAAACCCTTCCATGGCTTAGATACTGTGATAACAGAGAGCACATTTAGGATTAAATGCGGCTTTTCAGAAAAGTTGGGATGAACACAGGTTTAGGCAGAGCTTTCATCCATTTGATCATACAGAAACCACTTTTAAGTACTGGGATCACTGAAACCAAACTGGCTGCACATGCTCACAACTATCCTTGGATCACGGGAAACTTTTTATAAAAAGTACTTCCACATCCAATATCATAGAAAGGTTTCATTGAAGGGAAAAAGATAAAAATATGAACCAAAATCCAAAGACAGATTATTAGTTTCTCTCACTCCTACTGAACTGCTGGAAAACTTCTGCCATTGAAGTAGGAAGTCTCAAGACAAAACCTGAGCATTCAACAGTAGCACCTGCAAATGGCTCCAGCAGGCATATTAAATTAGGTTACTAAAAAAACCAACCACTTAGTATGAAGTTCCTTGAAAACAGAGCAAATCAGAGTGAGCTTGTGCTGTAGCATAAGCTGCCTGCCACCTTCTACTCCTGAAATACAGGAAGAGGAACGTGCTTCCTTCATAACACTAGCAGAAGCCACCACAAAAAAATACTCAAGGAGAATTAAACTCAATTTAACATTTTAATCTCAGGAACCAATAGGCTTATTTGCCAGTAATATTACAGAAAATTATTACTTCGGCCAAACATGCATCCACACAATTCTTCTACTGGAAAACTAGAAACTTTTTTCTGATTTCCTACCAAGTAGATTAAAGTTGTGAAGGCCTTACAGAGAAAGAGGATGGCTTCCTGTGTTTGACCAAAAACATCCACAAAGCCATATGCAAATCCAGATATGCAGACTCCCTACACAAAAGACAGGCAGGATCTGCTGTGCTCTTGTCAGATGCTGATACAGTGCCCACCACCTGCTGTCTAAAGCCACCAGAAAACAAGAATTACCCAGTGAAACACTGGAAACAAGGCCCTCTTCAGTCTCACACCTGACCTCCATTTCAAAATCAAATTTTCATCAATACTGAATGGAGGGAAGAGACTGCAGCCCTCGAGTTCTCATTATTTCCAAGTGCTTCAGAGCAATTATAAATTAATAAATAAAAAACCTAAGTGAGGTCAAGTGGAGAAGATTCTGCCCATCACTTCTTTTTCCCTTCCATCCATCAAGGATATGCTGCTGTGTGAACATAACACCTGAAGAATCAGTTCCATCTGTAATGTAACTAAAACTCATAATAAGTAGCTATAGGATGCAATAAAGCTACCTGCTAATTTCTTATCTAAAATATATATCTTTCCCTTCATCTTTTCACAGATTGCTATTGCTGCTGAGGTCCACATCTCCCTAGTTCTCAAAACTAAACCTAATACTCACGCCAATAGTGTAAATTATGGGCTAAATAAAAATACTAGTGAGAGAGGGAGGGAAGTGTGACAGGCAGATGTGCTGAAGGAAAGAAAGGCAAATTATTTTAGATAATACAGATATAAAAACACATGTAGCATCTCATCTACGTTCACCCTGAGCAGAATTACAGGACAAAAAGAGATTCAGTTAGAAGGAACAGCAGTCAATCCAGATACACAACCATATGATTTCACTAGATTAAAAAAAAAAAAAGTACAGAATAATTACCAGTTAAGTGGACTAAGTAGAAATTTCCTGTACAGCTATTACGTATCTTTACATTACCATTATATATCTCTTCAGCGGAGTCAATGTGAATTTTCTTTCCCTCTGAATTACATAGACTTGACCCCTCTGTAGACCAGGATGTTGCCCTGGGATGCACTGCCTTTCTCGTTATGTGGAAGAACTGCTTTATCTTGCCAAAGTAGGACACACAACATGGAAGTGCAGCGATAAAAATGTAAACACCAATGTTTTAAAGCTAACACATACCTTATACCACAGTTGTTTTTTGAAGGTTTTTATGCAATGCATTTATATGGAATCATAGCTCATTTCAGAACTGTATCTTCACTAATTTAAGTAAAATCATAGCCTATTTCAGAACTGTATCTGCACTATAAGAAAGTTCAGCAAAGAGTATGTCAAGTTCTTATGCACATCTACTCCAACAAATGTTTCCCAGTAAGTCATGTCTTAGGTACAACTCAGTATTTACATGTAAAATTAAACTAATAAGGAAATTACACATTTACACTTTTAATCATATTATTCATGATTCCGTATCCCTCTCCACAATTAAACTATTCAAATTTCTTCCTATCTCAGAATTTTTGTCTGTAAAATCTCCATGATGAGATTTGTTTCCAAGAAACCTGGTTTCTGCTTCCCAGAACCTGAAATTGGGGACAACACAACTGTGATTTCCAAACCTTCCTAAAGGACATCTTATTTCATTATTCTACATGAAAGTAAGTTGAAGCAGTGAGCAGATTCCTCTTACCTGTTTGTGAGCATGATCATAAGAGTTAATGTGATTGTCAAACTCCTGGTGTTTATAGTACTGCTTGTCACAGAGTTCACAGTAGAAGTTGGCTTTAAGATCTTCCAGAGCTTTTGCTATCGTGTTTTTCTTTTCAGCATAATCCTGGAGGGGGGCAGGAAAAAGTAATTTTAGTTTTGTCTTTGATGCTGCGAACGGATTTTGTGCTCTGCAGTTAATCATATTTGTAAACATTTACACACCTCCGTAACTAAAAACCTTCCCATATTTGCTGTGTTACACTGTGCATATTTACTGGATCTGCAGCCAGGCTGAAGATTTGCACACTTCAATTTGCTCTACAGTTGCCAGCTCCCCTTTGGGGCTCTGTCAGAGGCTAGAAGGATTTCCTGGGTTCTGTCTAAATACAAATATTTATCATGCTGAAGGCTATTTTCGAGTTAATTTCGATCCAAACCTCGCTGCTCAGTAATATACCCAAGCAGAATAAGCATGAAGATACAAATGGCAATAACTTAGTTATCAGCTTTTACAAGAAAGTCTGCTTACTAAAAAGGAAACAAAATTAAAGATACACTGTCGGGTCCTTCTTGAACGCCCGTACACATGAAACGTGAGGAACACATTCATAGCTGAGAGGTAACGCGTACCTTCCCCACTTTGTATTTGTAATCCCATATTAGGACACATCTCTGTTTACCATACATTAGCAAAAGCATCACATGCAACCTTGCTTATCATTTATGAACAAATTATATGCAAGTAATATTTGTTAATTTCTTAAATACAATGATGGTAACATGGCCTGTTCTGAAGGAGCATGGAAATGGTCTGTCCTCTCAGATTAGTTTAATACCAGTTAAACACTGAACATGTATAACCTCAGTGCGATGACTCCTGGTTTTGACAAGTCTGTCTGGGATAGAATCTCAGCTCAAAATCCCAAACACATCAAATATCGTTTGAGAAAATACATCCCTCAGATTTGTTTTTCAAGGTTTCATCACTGTGAGTTTTTTGGAAGTGACCCGAAATTCCTCTTCTTTCTGTCTTCCTCCTTGTTCAGTTAGATTAAGATAAAAGATGATATTGTAATCAGAACACCCAAAACTGAGTTAATTTGGGGGAAAAGTCCCTATTTGCTAGCAGCTTTCACAGCTGATGACTCATATACTTTCACTATATTTTGAGGACTTCAAAATGGAAAATTTATGTTTATTAGATTAGAATATTTTCCTAACAATGTTGTTTATTCAAAGAAAGAGGAACAGTAGCCATAAAATTATAATTATATTCACAAAGTACTTATTATTTAAAATAGTACTTTAATTATAATTCGGCATTATTGGACTGCTAGCAAACACTCTCAATTCACACTGAGGTATTCCCTCATCAAAATTTTGTCCATTGAAAGAATTGCAAAAGTTGTTTCAGAGTGGGGTTTTGAATACTGGCTGACTAATGAGAAATTCACACATTCCTAACACTTTTTTACAATTATGTTTCATAAAGTATATTTTGTTTAAAGCCAAAGCAGGTTAGCATTTCATTTCAAGAAACAGCAACATTTTACACTTGGAAATACGTTTATGCAGTATTGAAACTTAGCCTGGAACACTGCGCCTAGTTCTTGGTATTAGCCACTAAAAACTACAGATTCTAAACCTCTTCAACTATTATCAAGATGATTATGTTTACAGACTCACAGAATCACAGAATATGCTGAGTTGGAAGGGACCCACAAGGATCATCAAGTCCAACCCTTAGCCCTGCACAGGACCATCCCCAAG
>JAWWEE010000002.1:571128-604071 GCA_035221455.1 Xenops minutus
CCCCCCCCCCCCCCCCCCCCCCCCCCCCCCCCCCCCCCCCCCCGCCGGGCAGCGGGGAAGAGCACAGAAATGGTGAGAGCTGGAGGTGGTAATGCTGGTCCCAGCACATCCAGTGCTCTGCTCCCCCACCAATACTCAGCCCTTCTCTGCATCTCTCAATGAAGGGATTTTAAAACACCTTAATATAGTGCAATGTTACAAACATAAACCTACATATTGACATCCTGCTTCTTAAAACTGTGCTAACAATCAGAAGGAATTCTCTTATTTATTATTTTTACATATTTATGTATTCTAAGCATCCAGTGAAAAAATATTTATTTCCACAAACTGAATTCCATCATATGCTAAAATACTTCATAAAGATTAAGTGAGATTAAAGTATTTTAACTGCTCCAGACAACCAATTTATTTCTTCCAAACAGGGTGGAAAGGTACTCTGCAGAGGATGCTCACACTGAAGTTTGTGTCAAGTTGCTTCCAGGAGGTGTTAAAGGAAGACAAAGCACTTAGGGTTTTTATTCCAATTTCATCCACAACAATGCAAATAAAGCTTTTACAGATGCATATTTAAAGCATTGTTTCATCAAAGTTTTTAGTGCATCCCTTTGCATGTCACATTTCACAAGCAAAAGTTTAAAACGATACATTTAAATGCACGCATCTATGTGTATAAAAATAAAGTAGACGGCAACTTCATTTATCATCATTAACCTTATTTTTATAAGCAGATTTTCAAACAACTGGATCTACAAGAGCACATTAAATCAAGTAATGACTGTGCCCCTGCGTACAATAAGACTGTGCTGATGGCAGCAGAGCTCAGTCAGCTTTCATAATATGAGTCAGCAACCGTTCTGTGATACCTTTAATTTGGTACAAGCTAAATCCTCTTAAGAGCGCCCGCTGGAATCCAAAAGGTCAGACGGGAAAGTGGCAGAAAATCAATACTGACAGCTTCTGTCACCCTCTACAATCTATATAGTTCTTTCTAAGCCAAATTGCTTCTTTCTAATCTTTCTAATATTTGGCTGCACAAGTCTTGCTTATGTAACATTAAAAAAAAAAAAGAAGAAGAAAAAAGAAAAAAAGGGAAAAGAATAAAAGAAAGAAAGAATTACTTTCCTGAAGAGAAAGTTGTAACTTTTAGTGTCAAAAATCAGAACAAAGCTGGTTCTTAGTTGGGGTTTGTGCAGATATTGCTGTGATTAAAGTTGCATTTTCATACAGAGAGTGACCAAAGTCACAATAAAATGATCAACTGCACTTCTGTATCAGCCACAACACTTTAGAGACAGGTTAGCTCAAAATTTGAAAGACATATTAATACCCATTTGACTTTCTTACAGCTCTTTAGAAAGTACAGTTCCTGTATTTACATGCTTAAAAGGGCTGATATCAGAAAACAGTGAAATAAAAATGCCAGAAGGCTTTAGATCAAGCTTTAAAAATGGTTTTCTTGCCTGCTGTATTTTTAATTATGAATAAATACCAGCACTAATAATCAATACATGCAACATGGAGAAAAAACATAAATTTTTCAAAGAAGGGGTTTTAATATAAAGCAAAGAAAAGGTCATTCTAATCTAGACTAGATTAAAAGTAAAATAAATTATCATTCCTTTAATGTTGACATGAAAATTTAACAGGTACTGCAGCTGTTAGCAATCTTCTCTTATAAAAAATGCTTTAACCACAATAATAGAAAGCCACAGATTTTAGCAGGCAGGAAACAACAAGGCTGAAAACACAAAAAAGAAACAATGCTCAGCAGTAACCTTTTATTTGGAGTTTTTACTTAAGAATGTGAGACACAGATGTTGATTATAATAATCTTTTCTGCATCCTGAATTTGTGAGATTTTTCAAACATTCTGCCAGGACTGTGTTCCCAACATCTTAAAATTGGGCTTTACAGCTCAGTAACCACAAGTGAGCAAGAGATACAGAGAAGTTGTGATGGTGGCCATTGTTTTCGATTTTTAAAATAATTCTGTTGAATCTTTTCAAGCAAGCCACTGACTATTGATTTTTGCCTTTATTAAAAGAAAACCTTTCTTTGGTCAATTCAATATACTATCTATCTGCATGGAAATAGAAGTCTTCAACAACTGGCCAACCGAAGAGCGAGCCTACAAGACCAACACCTCATCACATACAGGAGACTCCCCTCGTTACCCACCATCAACGAGGCTCCCCAATTACAGCTCCCACCAAGCACCCACCTGCACAGCCCCTGGTGTCCAGGTCACCCCAGAGCCCTGGCTGACCAAATGCCCTTTTGACACGAATATTCGCTACATACAGACTGCATCCTCTGGGGGAATATCTTACCAGGGGAGGTGCATATAAAATTACTGCCATGAGTAAGAGCTCCTGGAAAAGCAGTCGAAAGAAGTAGAAGTTTTCACTCCTTTCTCTTTCTGGGGCCCAAGTGTTCAGCTTTGCTTTAAGTGGCAATTCAGCCACTGAACACATGGTTTTTAATGTTCACCTTGCACACTTAATTTTAAAGGCAATGAGAACAGAACAATGTAATAGAAATTCATTGACCTTTTAAAAAGCTTTTCTACACCATTTTCCCTCATAAATTGGTAAGATATTTACTAGCATGAAGCTTTTACTTTTTCCATTAACAAATACTTTTCCCCCTGCCTACTTGGTTCTAATGATAGTGTTCTTTATGTCACACAAATAAGTATGAAACAAAGTGGTTTTAAATAGCATTTAAAAGTAATAGAGTTACAAAGAGAAGTAATAGACAAAATAGTTCAAAAGTATGCAAGTAAAAATGCTAATTTTAAAATAAATGTCTGTTTGCATAATCTCAGAGCTCCCTGGACCAAGTGTTAGTTGCTTCAGTCTTTATTTTGGGCAGCTGATCCCTTCAGAAGGATGGGCAGAGAGGAGGTCAGGGAAGAGCTCATTCCCAGCAGATGCCATCCAACACCCAAGTAACCAATCCAAATAGCCCATCCACCACACCTGAGGGCCTAACCATCAGGGCAATAACATCTAATCACTTCCAAACAATTAGGTCATCAGTTATGGGCAGACACCATAACTAGTCACAGTGATGGAATTCACAGAAGTTTCTACTGGTGGCAGGGAGCCAATAAGCCACACTGGGAGAAGTTCCCAGCAGAAAGGTCGACAGGTGGTACCTATGGCAAGCAAATACTGACCTTAACAAAATCATTTCTTTCTGTCCCCTTTTTCCCATGTACCTTCTGAAATCATGAAATACAAATCCAAGCACATTCCCAACACGTTCTTCAGTTTTAGGCAGCAGGACCCACATAGCAATGTTCTTGAAAAAAGACTTAAATAACACTTGCTGTCCAACAAACACAGCATTTCCTTCCTCAGTTCAAAAACTTTCTTATATGGAAAAGTTTCTGCTCTGGGGCTTTTATGATGATTTTTTGGTTTGCGTTCCTATCTCTAGAACATAAAATAATTTTTCAAAAAAACCTGTAATTATATAACCCAGTATCGTTATGACAATGAAATTTTAGACTTTAAAGTCTTGTTTCCTCCAAAAGTGACTCACATATAACAAGATTTCATATATGTATATATTTCACATACATTTGTACTTTTTCTTTTTTTTCATTTTAGTGTTTCTCCGTTTTCCCACACTGATACAGACTGAGCTTTAGGGAAGAACTTCTGAACAGAGGTTCACAGCATATATGTTGGCATAGTAAATGCCAGAAGAGACCTGACAACTTTCCTGCAGCCCTCACACATATTAACCAATAGCACACCAGCTGTGGAGGACCAGAAGGCAAAGCTATGCCATTGTACTTATTTTTTCCAACTAGAGGGGAGTAGCTGTTAATCTACTGCTGAAGATATTGACTTTACATGAACAGAAAAGTGACACCAGTATCATCACTGGGTAAGATCAATGGAAAGGCGAAGAAGTCAAACAATCCCACCTAAATACAAGAGGAAGACATTAAAGCCACTGTAAAATCAGATAACACTGATTTGATTGAACAGCACAGGGGAGAAAATGTGATGTGTTGGGCTAACACTTAACTTCATTAACCAATTTAATCCTGTGCTTTTCAGATTTGATTATCCACATAACTAGTTGGAAACACAATGCCATCACAGAAAGAGGTGTACAGGATATCTCCAATGCTATGTAATTAAAAGCAAATGTCGATCACTTGCCTGTAAAAGCCAGGACCCCTGTGAAATACAGCTTTATTGAACAATAAATTCAATTGCAAATTTGCTTATTATTTTAAGATTAAAGCATGTTGCATTACACACACAGAGCTACATACTCTAAACGCAAGCAGAAAGTATTCATTACAAAAGCAGTCATGCTTCAGTGACAGCAATTATCATCGTGCACTTGGTAAATGCCACACAAAATGAGCCTTGCTTCAGATGGTTTTATTTCAGCCCACCTGACCTGAATCAAACTAATGATGTACTGCAAAAGCCACACTTACACAACAGCCAACACCACCAGTTCATTACCATGTGGTCTTTTCATGGGTTTTAGTATGAAAACAGCATACAAATAGGAAGTTTGATTTTACCTTTATTTAAAAAAGAAATCAGCCTGGCCTGCATTCATCACAGAAAAACAGTTTTATAAATCTCATTTCAATTCACGTAGCTTAGCATAATTTTAAAGACTCTGTTTCAGATTGGAGTTACTCCAGGTTTATAATATTGAATTAAAGATATTAGCAAGAGTTGATTATAAGTGATATCTTTGGGATGAGAAGATTTCCTTATTTAAAGTCTGCAGTGGTACAGCAATAGTACCTTGAAAAATGGTTTGAACCTGTGTGTATTTAAAGGCACTCAATATAACAGTAATCAAGAGGCCTCTATTCATGCTGAAGCAATGGCTCTCAACAGATCTTTGCCATCTGGTTCAGCTATTTACCTTACAGGTTGCAAAAAGCCTTTTCCTAAAACAGGGTAGGAGATTCAGAGGATTGCCACACTCAGGACATCAGACACTCTTTCTGTCAAGGTTTTAAAAGAGCCCCAAGCATGCTGCAGCTCTCTTACAGAATGACAAGAGAAAGCAACCCGTGAATGAAAGGCTGAGTAGCTGCCAAAACCCACCTGCAAAAGAGCATTTATTTTTCCACTAATTAAAAGCACAAAACCAAGCTGCTTTCCTAGGGCTTGTACATGGGTGGGCTCTCAGGTGGCTTTTCTGAAACACAAACCAACTGAAGGAAGGAGTTTTTCTGGCAATCTTTCTTCCCTCATTTCACACTTATTTCTAAAGCCCATTGAAGCTGATTTTTTCTATCCAGGTAATAGGGGAGATCTAAGGGCTATTCTCTCAGCTGCCTCCTCTTTCAGTTGCTTGGCAGAGCACACATTCAGTCCATTTTGAATAGCAAAGAAAACCTTCTCAATAGAAGAGAACAGGCTGAGTTGGGAAAGAAAAGCACTGATGAACTACAGATACTGACAACACTTTCTTTAGCATATAATAGCAGATTTGATCAAGATTGGTAATATCTGTAATACTTAAAAGCAAAAAAACCCCACAACCCTCTAACCTCTGCATCAACAGGATTTGTGGAATTACCAGACTTAAAATGTTTGCATTTTCCTCTCAGCTCTCTGTATATGAAATTCTATTTAGGAGTTCGTATAGCATTTACATTGGGAAGCAAATTTTTTCTAATTACACAATCTAACCTAGACAACCAGTCTCTCAGGTAAAGTTTCTATGTTACAATTAATTCATAAAGATTTGAAAGTTTAGTCTCATATGAATACAGATTATAACCCCATTTTCAAGTACAATTTGCGGCTCGCTTCTCAGTCTACATATGAAGGAAATATATGGAGCAAAACATTCAATTTCTAAGAGACTGCCCAGTGCTAACATGCAAACAGCATTTTGGCCAATACTACTCCCCTCAACATGATACTTATAAAAACAGTAAGCATGTTAAGACTCTTTTGTGAATTCAGCTTTCTGATGGCAACCTTAAGACCCAACATACAGCCCATTTTGTTGGTTAAAATGTGATATTACATATTCGGCACAATAGCTGCAGTTTTGGGAGCCTTAAGATAACATACAAATACGGCATCAGGCTATGCTCAGTCAGAAGTAGCAACTGATATTGTTCAGTAGATTTCTGTGTGTAGAGCTCCCACAGGATCATGGAACCGTCTCAACAGCCTATTTTAAAAGATGTGACTGTCTTGAAATACTGGTAGATTTCTGAAATATTTCTGAAAAAGCATTTTGTGTTTCCATATAATTCCTTGTATTACTACATCACCAACTTTTTTTTTTTTTCCCCCACAAAACTTGTTAAATTAACTCTATTCTAAACCAGTAAATTCAGTCAATAAATGGCAAAGCTCTACAATCCATGACACAGTTCTCCCTGGTCTGGAAGTTCAGATCAATAATCAGCTGGCTGAAAACTTAACTCCTTCCCATTTTTTTTCCTCTCTTCCTCTGACACCATATGTGCCTTTTACAGGAAACAAGAAGTTTTTGTGTTAGGCTGCAATACAGTTAGAAATTTGTACAGCAAACACTTTAGATCTGATCATGCGGATGTCCCACTCCATTTGATGTGTTTGACCTCAGTAAGAAACAAGTCGACAGGCCACTGTCTATAACAATGGCTTTGATGAAATAAGGAGGACCTGCCTGCTCCAAAATGTGTCAGGGTCAAGTGCTGTGGATGAAACTGATGCACATAATCAGCTTTGAGCTGTTTGCCTCAGACAACTACACTCACTCTTCAGAAACTACTGTTCACCTTGGTCATTTATTCAGTATTCATATTTCTAAACAAAGTTTAAGAGAGACTGAGCAAGCATCTTTGAAAGCTCAATCTAAATTAATAGTTTATTATAAGAACATTTTTTACTCCAAAGCAAACAGGTTTTGAGATGCTTCATGACTACCAAATTAAAGCTGATAGAGCCAAACTTGAGAAGGTAAAATTAACTGGCAAAAGAAAATGGAAAATTTGTTATCCCTTTTTTCTCCTTTCCCCAAGACCTTTGAGAAGCGCAAAATAAAAAGGCAAAGAAAAGTGCAGGAGATCCCATGTTCACATACATCTGGCTGAGAATCAGAAAGGTATTGAAAGTCAACAGGCCTCTCAACATGTAATCATTTTTCTATAAATGGGATGTCAAAAGGCACTGCGAAACACCAAGCCCTCCTGCACCCACCCAACAGCACACCTTTCACTCTCCTCTGAACCACTGACACAAAAGTGAATTTGAACTTTTTCTCCCATATGTATTCATATAATCAAGTATGACATACAGACAAAGCTCCATCTTTTATTGGCACTGCTGCTCTGCTGATTGTTTCCCAAGGATGTTCCAACTCCCCCAGTTCAGCCATGCCCTTCCACTCTGCCTCTGTTTCAAAGAAACAATGGGGAAACTGCTGGCTTTTAGTTTTTGAGATTTCCTAGTTATGAGCTGAACAACTAATAACTCCAACAAAACTCCAACAAAAAAAACAAACAAACAAAAAACAAAACAACAAAGCACAATTTAGAATGTTTGGGGCTGGAGGGAAACTAACTTAAAGCTCATCTCATTCAACCCCCTGCCATGGGCAGGAACACCATCCAGTAGACAAGGTTCTTCAAAACATTGAATTTGTTCTTCCTT
Organism: Xenops minutus; assembly: GCA_035221455.1. Classification (NCBI taxonomy): domain Eukaryota; kingdom Metazoa; phylum Chordata; class Aves; order Passeriformes; family Furnariidae; genus Xenops; species Xenops minutus. Next base: position 578,784 of record JAWWEE010000002.1, read on the forward strand.
CCTTCCAAAGGAGATGGGCATAATTTTCCAGTTATTTTCTTCTGTACAATTGTAATCTTCACATGTTTTTGTATTATAATGAAGTTTTTTATCAGCTGAGAGATAAAAGGAAAGTTTTATCTCTGACAGCTACTCAGAAGCTGTGAATCAGCTTTCCTAAATGGATGTCATATGGCAAATGCTAAAATTTATTGTGGGCTGACGTTGTCTGAGATTTTATAAGAAAAGTCTGCTACTTCAATCACTTCCTTAATGACAATCATTTACATCTATACTGATGCAACAACAAAATGCCAGTAAGGTCCATCCACTGGGATTGGGACCATACGAATACACAGAAAAGACAGTTTGCCTTGAAGAGCAAGATCCCAACAAACCACAATATTTCCAGTGAAAAACTGACAGGAATCTTTAGGCATGTGGTGAAGTAATAGTGAAGTAACCAATCATAATATTTTCTCAAGAAATAAGAGATACAATCCACTACCGCACAATTTTTCATCGCATTTAAAAGACCTAGATAAAGACCTCATACTAGAGGAGGTCTGCTGAATTAATTAGGGTAGTGTATCAGAATAGGCAGTGTATCCAGAATAACTTGTTCGGATGAGTGGGCATATTAATGATTTTTACACATATGTGTTAACTAGTTTTAAATAGAGACAACCCAAAATTATATAATAATTCATAGAAAGGCAAAATTCTTCTATGCAAAAAGGAATGTGTGTTGGCACATCAAATTTCCTTGTGAAAAATGTACAATTAATAATTACAACAGCTCTACTATAAAGTCTTACAGGAAAAATAAATGCCTTTGGTGAATAGTTTCTCAAATTAAAAAAAAAAAAAAAAAAAAAGACACAAGGTACAGAGAGAAGGAAGTAAATATTTCTTACTCTGTAGGATCCCTAATTGTATTGTCCTCCCAGACCAATGCACTGGCAAGTAGGGAGACATGAATAAGTAGAGGTGATATTGATCCCTAATGGACAGAGCATCTGAATTTCTCACTGCCCTTGTAGCTCTAATAACATTGTTAGCAGCACTGTTAATGAATGTAATGCCAGCTTCCATTTTTCCGAACAAACACTACACAGACCTACAGATTTATCTACAGCACCTAATGCCAGCAACTTTCATGGCCAGATGGAAGGAGGAAGCACATGCAGATACTTTCAACAGATGAAAACTACATTCTCTTCAATAAATTATCCTCAGAAGAGGATATGATGCACACGGTCTTTGACTCAGATCTCCTATCAAAGAATACACACATCTATTAATGAATCATATTGTGATATGGCAAGAATTGCCAGTCGGAAAGAAAAAAGCATCGTGAATTCTAACCTCCAGTCACATTTCTCCATGTTCTAAGCTCCATAAAATTAGATTCAATAAAAAGTAGATCAAGTTTATATTATTTTTTTTCTCAAAGCTTTTATACATAGCAGAATTTGCAATGACCTCTACAGACTGCAGAAATACGCTCAACAAATGACTTCTGTACCTACAGCTAAACTTTCTGCATTTTTCTTATCTGGAAACATAACAGGTAAGCAAGAAAGCTTGACTGTCCTGCAGTTCTTAAGCAAAACTGAATTTGAATGGCACTTTGAAAACTTAGTGATTGTGTGAGTCATGAACAGCCTTCAGCTCTCTGGAGAAATACAAATGCAGTGCCATTAGTTACTGTGTGGTGAAGTCACTACAGCCCAAGTGAAGGAGGGTGCCACTGGCAGGTTCTACATCAACAGCATTATGTTATGTCCTATACAGGACAAGAGAAAAATATTAAAAATTCCAGTTTTAAAGAAATGGAGACAAACAATGCAAAGAAATAACATACCATACTGGTAGGAATTACGGCTTTTTTCCCTCATTCTTCACTTTTATGGAGACAACACACATTTTGGAGTAAATTAACTCTTCAAAAGTAATTGGCTGAAGGTTTGGGGGGCTTCTCTTTTTTTCCCCTCCCCAAACATATGTTTTCACTGGCTGCTTTATGAGTTACTGTAGCAATGCTGTAATTTACTGCTTTATCCTAGAATCACATTTCAGCCTTTTCACTGCCAAGTCTCTAGTATGATAATCAAGAGTCAAGTTGCTCTTCATACAAATATAAACCTGAAGTAACTTCAGCTGAGTTTCTCCAGCTTTAGTACAATGGGAAATTAAACTTTGACACCTGACCCTAAGTATTTTAGGCACTGCTTTTGGCTATATCAGTTCCTTTTAACCTGATTTCCCACAAGAAGAGCAGTATCAATAACAAGGTTAGAGCTACCAAGTCATGTCAATATGCATTGTGCTGCATTGTTGGAAGATCTCAATAAAGCCATTCCCAGACTATGTAGACAGGCAGGCAGCTGCATTTCTAATAACATATTCTATATTCAAAGACTAAGGTCTTATTGAACAACATATACATAATTTACTCCACAGGAAAAGAGGCCTTTTAGGGTACCTTGAAAACACACCATTCTCTCCCACCTCCCTTTCTTTCACTCACTGCATAATATTGAGCAATTAAGCAGGCTGCTATATTTGGTGTGCCTAAACTTCACAGGTTGAAAGCATAATGATTTTAATAACTACTTTAAATGTAACACATTGACAAGTTGACACTCGAGGTTTGCATCCTGCAATTTGATTTTTCCAGAATTCTTTTGTTATGCCTCAGGAATAGTAATATGATTAGGAATAATTTCTTGTTAGTGCTTCTTACTTTTAACCTTTTTTCCCCTTCTTTTTTCTCACATTCTAAACACTGCAAATCTATGAAGTACAGGTTCCCTGGTAGGTATCAAAAGTTGACTCTTCTACAAAGGCTTTATGAAAAGGAATGAACTAACATTACCAGAGGCATGTATATGAACAGGTAGTCACACCCTTTGTGAAAATATGATCATTAATACATGTTCATAACTCCAGCAACATATATTTCAGCACTATAATATCACTAAGCATCTCAAAAAGCACTTGCAGAGCATCAGAGTCTGCTTCCATTCTCAACAGCCAAGACCCACACCTGGAAAGAATTACCATGTCCCTTTGTTCTCAGAAGAACATGAAGCAAAATATCCTTAAGTGCTTTAGTCAACATAAAAGTCAAATGTGGCCTCATTTCTTGGTCAGGGAAAAGATAATGTCACAGGAAAAATAGGAAACAGTGTTTACACAGCATGGGATGCTTTGGAGAAACACCAACCTCATGTCAGATGCTGTGTGTTGCTACAGCCCTCAAATACATGTTTTATATATTATTTTTCATATTGATAGTTTATACAGTACTTTTTCCCAAGTTTTATGCATTTTGATACAGCCCTGTATTTTGAAACCAGCTTTCAAAATTCTGTATGTATACTGAAAATAACTTGAATTGGAAGTGCAGTCTACAGAGAGATGGTATTTAGCACAGTTCTGCAATCTGCAGCAAAGTTTAAAAAGTGTATTTCACTGCTGCCTTTTAGATGAGAATGGACATAATAAATTCTACATTTTAAAAATTCATATAAAAACCAGGGGATCACTAAAAAACCATTACATATTCATCTCTGACATGTTCCTGCCTCTGTATAGTATTTTAAGAGTTCTTAAAGCCCAGACTCTTTATATTGGCTATGTGAGACACGTGTAATTTTGTTTGCTCAAGTCAAGTCAAAGGGAGTAACTTGCAGAGTCACTGAGCACCACTTCCTGAAATGTCTGGTTTGATGGGATTTTACATAATACATTTATGACTAAGAATACTCATTCATCTATTTTTCAGGGTAGATAAATCTTCATTGAATTTACAATGCCAAACATCCTCACATGCAAGATCACTATAATTTCAAGACTGTATCATAAATAATGTAGAGACTTCAGAAGGAATACAAATGATATACATAGAAAGCCTCTTTCCGTCACTCTCATTTCGTCATCCTTAATGAACTTAAAAATGTAGCTGAGCAATTCTCAGTAATGCACAAAAAGTAGTTTATGGAAAACATTTTAAGATCTTTAACTACAGAATATGTATCCCTGATTTTCGGTATCCAACCTTGAAATAGTTACAACTCTAGTAATGCCACAAGTTTTCTGGGCGATGCAGAAAAGTGATAGTACCTAGAAAGCACTTTTATGCCATTTTTGTGTTCTAATGATGATTAACCAGGACTGCTTTATATGCAGCATACACTCTGAGAAATCAGTAAAACTCATATTCATTCGAAGTATATTGTGCAAAAAGCAGTCTCCAAAACGTAGAATTTATTAGTTGCATATGATGAAACAGCCTTCCAGTTCAAATTATCTGCTTTCTTATATATGTTTTACATTTTCAAATATTCTTAATGGTACTTCATTGCTGTATTGAAAATAATGAGGCATCATGCTTAGGGTCAGGAATTAATTATTGCCTTTAAACTGGGTGTAATGAACGGCTATGGAAAACACTTAAATGGTTCTCTGTTTTGAGAAAAAAAAACAATATTTTTTAACACCTAGTGGGATTCAGTTTCCTAAGCAAGCCTACAGATGAGCTGGTAGTTTTGATTCTCTGGAGTGTCTGTGATATGACAGGGCCTACAGTACACCCACACATTTCTGGAGCACTAGCTGCCGGCCAGTATTCAGAGTACTGAATACATTAGATTTTCTATTTATAGACATCTAAATCCATCCATATTTTTAATTTGAACTTTGGAAGTCAGTTAAAAATATTTCTGGCAACCCACAGAAGCTCTACTTGACCTACCAACACTAAAAAATCTGGAAGACAACATTTGTCTCAAAACAGGAATTGTAGCTCCATGTCCTGATATCCCTTGCTACTAGGGTTATTCCCTTTTAACAGCCTGCTGAGCATAAATTTTTCCTGAGACTCCAGTAAAGCCTCTGACTAGTAAATGCCCAGTCTTGCTCAGGGAAAAGGCTTGGCACCTTCTTTTAAAATTCTGCCTGAATACACTCTCCACTTACTTTTTGCAATATATTTATTAATGCCCATATACAGCAAAAATTTGCCAGTGATCCTTCCAGAGATCTTCTTTCCTTTTGTATAATATTTATCTTAGCTTATGAATGACATAATATCCACCTACAATAACATGTTTCTGACTGGTGAAGTCTCAAGTATAAACTTGCATCCCATGTTTTTTACTAAGAACTGCAACTCTTGGCAGTTGGATGAATTTAGAATTTTTGCAATTTAATGCAACACTTAAATTGCTCGATGATGTTGCTCTACAAGGACTTGACTGACTGACACAAATAACCCTCTCAGGCCCATGCCCTGTTCCTCAAGCAGAAGACACGTGCTCATCCCAAACACACAGAAGAATCCCCATTCCACCGACCCTTCTGCACTCCAGAACATCAGGGTCAGGTAAGAGCCACATTTCAAATTCCCTTTCTCTTTTTCTCAATGGCAATTTTTAACTACTTCTAATCAGGCTGTAATTATCAACTCAAATAACATTTTCTGTTAGCTTAAATAATTCAACTAAACACCTGACATTGTTTTCTCAACTACTGTATAAATGCTATGGAGAAAAACTGCAGAGCATTAAAGTGCTAAATCTAATCTACAACAATGCATTTCAATGATAGTCACTCTATTATCTATAGAGTTGGTAAAATCTCATTCCCCAATTCTTTAAAATGCAGTGAACAGCTCCTCCTCCCCCACCAGTGAATGCTGCAGGTCTACTATAAAAGTACAGGTTTACATAAAAAAGAGCCTGCACATATCAGACAGAACTGGGGCTTTGAAAACAAGTGTGAATGGTGGTTCATCAAGAGAGTAGCTTTTCTGTGCTTTTTTAAACAGTAGAAACTAAATAGGAGACACTTATGTATTCTGTAATCTCAGAAATCACCAAGATTGTACAGTTGTCTTGAAAAAAGTACAACATATAAAACCTTTTCATTTCAAACATTTGAGAAGTAGAATCATAAAATTATTTCAGCTGGAAAGGACCTTAAAGCTCATCTCATTCCAACCCCCCTACCACAGACAGGGACACCTTCCACTAGATCAAGTTGCTCAGAGCCCCATCCAACCTGGCCTTGAACACTTCCAGGAATGGAGCATCCAAAACTTCTTTGGACAACCTGTGCCAGGGCCTCATCACCCTCATAGGGAAGAATTTTTTCCTAAGATCTAATCTAAAGCTATTCTCTTTCAGTTTGAAGCCATTCCCCCTTGTCCTGTCACTACATGCCCCTGTGGACAGTTTCTGTTTCTTGTCGACTCCCTTCAGGTACTGAAGGCCACAATTAGGTCACTCTGAAGCCTTATTTTACGAAATGGCTCTCCAACTGAAAACTGAAGACCTTTATTTATGTCTTCACCCAGGAGCACACTGGTGTATCTACTGATGTTTAAACAACAGCTGCCACTGCATTACATTCTAATCATAAATCTGCCATATATGGAGGATGAAGTAACCATTTGCTCCAATTCTCAAAACCATAAAGACAGAAGACAAGTAGAGGAGATAAATGGTAGAACACTCAAAGCACATGGTGAAAAGCAGTATTTGGCAGTGCAAGGAAGATGCAAGGCCCTGCAATTGATGTAAAATGTTACAGGCACACAGAGTATAAATTAGAGCTCAGAAACAATAGCGATGGCTGAATTTCATCTCAGTAATCTAGCTACATCACTCTGAATTAATCACAACCTATTCAGACTCACATTATTCTCTTTGATAGCATGAGATGGTGGCTGTGGCACAGGTACAGATCAGCATCAAACTGCTAATGATGGAAAGATCGCTGGGACAGATCCCTGCACTGCTGGGCACCCAGTGAGATTATCCTGGGCATACTACCATTTACCTCTTTGTAAGATCAGATCCACAAAGGCTGTATGACTAGTCTGTGCCTAAAAAGAAATCTAATAACAACCCAACTAAAATTACTTCAGGCTGCAGGTCTTATTTCAAAAGGTTAGAAAAAGAAATATATTTTGCCCTGCTTGGCAGGTATCATGCAGTTCCTCTTTTTGCAGCTACATAGAAGCACACTCAGCATATCTGGTTGCCACTGTCCATCAAAAATGTCTCTCTATCAGTAAAAGAAATTACCATAGAGAGGAAAGAAAAAATTACAAGTAATAGATTCACCAATTAATTTCTTCCATGAATACAACCCTGCTTATCTGTGTGTGCCACAGGGGAATGTCTGTGAGTCATGGAAGGTTGAGCTTCAGCTGCTTGGGGATGAGAGAGCTACAGAAATTATACGTACAAAAACATAATCAATGAGAAGCAAAAGTTTCACACTTTCCAGAGGAATTTACGTTCACCAGTATATTGATAAATCTCCAAATCACATCTCAATATACAACTCCAAAGAAGCACAATGGAAATCCTTTTTTCTGTACTACCTTAGAATAGACTGATAAGGAGGTAGGAAAACACATTCCAACATTTCTTGTTCTGCTGTTACATCTTTAATTTCAAGGATTTAGAATTATGCAGGAATTAAAAGAAGTCATCATCCCCGAAGACTGGGCCCTTTCCCCAAGCCTGGATTACTTAAAATATGCAAGGGAGGAAATTGTGTTTGCTTTGCTGTGGAAAGCTGATTAATTTGTTAAGACTTCAGGCCTTAAAACTCAGCCTCACAAAGAAACTGTTTGAATAAAAAGAAGAGCACTTACATAGTTTATTAAATACTTCAATTACAATGCCATACCAAGCAACTAATCATTTTAGGCGAGTTTAAATAAAGACACTGTATCTAGATGACTATTTCGAATTATGACTTTTTAAGGTGAGAGCTGTTTCAAGGGCTTCAAAATACTTTGAAGGAAAATTAAAAGGATTTTATGAATCCTAGATTACACTGGATGTATACTTTCCAGAAAAAAACCCAACACACCCTTTTTTTAACAACCCTGCCTTTTAGCCTGTAACATATTTTAATTAGATGCTTTCTTTTAACAAAGCCTCAATATCTCATAACAAACATGTAGCAATTTTTTCAACTGCCAAACACTGTCCCACATTATATTTCATGGTATCACACCCAGGTATGTTACTGGGTCTTAATGTTACTTACAGACCCTCAAAAGTATGCAAATTGAAACTAGCAAAGAGGGAACATGATTCAGGATCAACATTGGAAAATTGATTTAAGTTCTAAAGGTAGCTTGAGAATGACATTTCCTGCCTTCAGAAAAACTTTATTTGAGATAGCACAAGAAGATGGTCTTTTTGAAAAACAAACAAACAAAAACCCAAACAAACAAACAAAATTCCCCAAAACACAAACAAACAAACAGAAAAACAAAGAAACAAAACAGAAGACATTTTTTCCACTGCTGAAGAGCTAAGGTTGATGTTTCTTCCTCTTCCTGACTGCAATGGTCCACTTCACCTCCTCTTAAAATGCTGCATCTGCCACCACCAATCAAAACTGCTTGGCTCCTAAGCACTAGGATAACATGGAAAATGGCAAGTGTAGCATCAGCCAAATAAATCTAAATGACAGGAAATGGTAGAGAGAAAACATATAATTTTTCATGTGTCACTTTTCTTCAAGGTTTAACAGGCTCGTATATAAAGTATATATTTATGCATAGCCATATTTGAACTCTTTTACATGGACAGTTGCAGACGAGATGAACCTGGTCCAACAGCTACGCTTTCAATGTTTTGGCACTTTGTAGGAGGAAAAGACTTCTCACAGAACAAATGCAGCCTCACATTTCATCACATCTTTGAAACTGCTGTTGTCTCCCAAGACAAAAGCTCCTTCAGTAACACAGTGTTGCTGTGGTGGTTTGCTTTATGCATATGTTTTTGAGTTAGGGACTGGAGAGTCTCTACTTTAAAAGCTACTGAGAATAGTTGGGGACCAGAAAAAAAATCCACACTGCTCAGTTAGACCTTATTTCATCCCTTTATAGGGTAGGAAACCCACAGAAACATCCCCAGAAACTCTCTGGGAAGCCATTTCTTTCCTCCAGCTGTGTGAGAGTAGAGGGAAAAACCAGATTGGATGGGACAGGTAACAGTCCTGTTCTACATCAAAACCATAAATCCATACAGCAATAAAATAAGAGACACTAGGATGGCAAATATTTTGGTGTCAAAATTCTCAGGCACAATGACATAAAAGATAGAAGAGAAAAATAGGAAGAGGCAATCAAAAAGGAGTTACAGAAGTGGAACAACTAACAGCAGGAGAAGGGCAAAAGGGAGGATGTCATTGTCCAAAAGGAAGAGGAGACAGCATGTTAATCCCTGCTCAGCATGGAAATAGCAAAGAGATTCTTGGGATAAGAATTGCTGGCCATTCAATGTATACCAACAGTGGCCACAATGCAACACCCTTTATTCAGCATTGGGATTCTCACATTTTGTTTTTGAAAGTTCTCCTTCTTCTCTCTTATAAACGATGAAAGAACAAAGCTCTTCAATCCTCTACAAACAGAAAATGAAGGTATCTTTTCTGCTCATTTCATTCTATTTCGATTAGCCTCACAAAATTGACCTGGCTTCTCTGCTCTTCCTCTTACCAATATTAGTATAGACAAACCTAGGAAACTTCCCTGAGCTGAGTTAATGCTGGGGGAATCAGGATATTTAATATGAACAGATCAGTGAGTTTAGCAAGTCTCCAGATAATTGCCTTCAGCAACGCTCCTAACTCTTCTCTCCTGCGCCTCTAACGTTAAGAGCATAATTCTGTATTTTGATTTCTAAAACAGTATGATCCTTTATTCCCACAATTTTCAGACACACACACACACAATCACTACACTCTCTTGAAACAGATCCACAAATTATAATGCTGGCTTTTTCGTTTTAAAATAAAATCTGCCAGCTATTAAAAAGATACTAAAATATAACAGAGGGGAAAAAAATATTACATCTCTAAACTTTAAGCAGTGCATTTGTAATCTAACAGAGTACTTCATTCACTTTACAAACACCTGCAATATCCTTGGCTGTATGTTGCACTTACACTTACTAAACCTGATCATTTAGCATGATTATAATTTATTGCTGATTACAACCATCGCTAAATCAACTTAGAACTCTACATTGTTTTGACAAAAGCAGATGCCTTTCATTGCATGAACATTCAAATACCTCTGATGTAGTTATTTTTGGAAGCTCTTTTCTGAAAAACTATACACTATTCTAATCCATACTGTCTTGTACAATTACCTCCCTATTTGGCTGCCAAATTTTCTGTAAGTGAAAGCCAGAAAAATATATATCACTTTTAGGATTGCACCTGAGTTTGATCAGATTACTGTGGTACTACAATTACATAAAACTTAGAATTTTTAAACTGTATTTACTTGGAGATGCATTCCTAGATTCTGCTGCATGACCATGGTTTTAGGAGGCACTCTATATCAATAATCTGTATTGGCATTGACAAGTACTTACCACAAACTGCAAAGTTAAATGCAAATTTGTCTTGGTTGTAATTGCAAATTCTGCGAGTTTTATACACTTTTTGAAAATCCTCTATCTCCCAAATAAAGTAAGGGGGAGAAGAACAAACACATCAGGACAGACCAGTGATACCTCTCATTTAACATCCTGTCACCAATACTAACAGATCATTTCCATGTCATTAAAAGCATTATGTGAAAGATGCTGGAAAAATAACCATTTTCCAAGAAAATTTCTTTTTCCTCCTACCTTTTTTTTTTTTTTAAATTTGATTTATTTAAAGAATGAGGGGGTTTTACTCCCTTCAATTTTCCCATTTCACCTCCTGTAATTGCAGATCTAAAGGAAGAGACACTCTGCTTTTTCTTTAATCATGCTGTTGGGCCTCAGTGCTATTCTGTCATACTGAATTATCCATGACTTCAAGCTCTTCTCTCAGTTTTAGCTGTCATGTCCTTCAGTTTCAATGACTGCTCATTCATTGCTGGATCTGAACAATTTTACAAAAGCTGTAATTGTAACTTGGGGGGTAGAGTAGGAGCCTTCATTATTTATGTGGAAGGGTACAGACTCTTTCGTCCCCTCTGCTTTTTTTTTTTTTTAAAAAAAAAACACACAAAAGCCTTTTCACAACCAAAATTGATTTAGACTTTTCTCACCTTGCACACGTTTTTAATATAGTCAAAACCTATTAGTGAAAGCCTTTTAGAGAAACCAGGACTAAAAATATAATTAATATATCTACATAAATGAGCAATGGTATCAAACAATACACTTAAATTTGGCATTGCAGTTTTCAAAGTAATTCCTGCAGTACTGTAAACGTTAAAATTTGCAGAAATTTAAAATCTAATGTACTTCTGTTCATCTTGAGAATTACCATGTTTTTAATAGAAGGTTATCACTTTTTTGTACTTCTTTTGCTTATTTTCAAAGAAATTAATGAAGTTATAAAAAATGTTTTCAACATCATGGATCTCCACAAAGATATCCAGATCTTTTCCATCTCTGACTTTTTTTACCCATGTATATGCCCACACAGTATTGTCTGAGGATACAATACTCCTGGATAACTCATTTGCTCTGGATGGATTCTACCATGTAGTGTTTATTTACTTAGACCTAAGAATCTGCACGTCAATAGCTTAGTGCAAATTAAAAGAGAAAAAAAATCTACAGGAAAAATTAAGCAAAATCAATTATTCGAAATTAATTATTCAAGCAACTACAGAGTGTTTAGATAAGCCCTATTTACAGCTCATTATGAGCTGACCCAACTTCAAAAATTCTTCTTGTGATTTCCATTTTTGCATAAAGCACTAATAAAACCTGATTGGCATCACAATGAACTGTCTAGAGTGGTTTTTCGGTCATTTGTCTGATAGAGAACCTCACCTCACTCAAATGAAAGTTCTCCAGTGGAATATGGTTGGACTTCCCATAAAACTTGTGGACAAAACAAATGTATGGAAATTTCTTGCAACTTTGCTCAGCAACTCTTCATCAATCACTGCTGATGAAAATCTGGAAGGTTTGTTTCTATTCTCTGCTCTATCTTCAAGATCTGAACTCTCAAAAGAACAGAAATTAATGTTTCCAGGAAGCTCTAGCAAACAGCCAATATAAAAGAAAAAACTCAGATGTACTTTTAATGAATCAACTCTTAGGAAGCAAAGCCAATGATTTATATAACAAGAGATTGATAAAATTGTAGTAGAACTCAGTAAAAAGGTTGTTAAATTTTATCTCCATGTACACTAACTAAAAATTTTTCTCTTTTAGCCTTTGCATAGATTATTTTTCTTATAGTAGAGGCTACAAGAAGAAAATTACTTCATCACAGCTCCCATTTCTGGGAAATACAACATACCACTTGACCATGCCAGGTGTTGTACATGTACATTAGCTGGCAGACTCAAAGAAACCAACAAAAGGACCCAGCTGGTCAATCAAAGAGAACCATAAAGGAAAGAATAAAAAGATATTTTTGTCAGCTTCCCTCTTTACACCCCTTCAATCTTCACCTATCATGCTTCTCACCCTTCTTTCTATCTGCAATCTTGCTATCAGAGATCATCCAAACACACTGCTCACAGTTCACCATCTGAACAAGAATGGCTTTTACCAGTAATTGATTGTCCTCATTATTTTTAGAATAGTGGGATACATCATGCTCCAGGGAGACAGAGCTGTGTGGTAAGTATGGGTTCTGGCTCAACAGAAAATAAACTAGTATCTGTTTTCAAGTTAGACTGGTCTTCACTATAAGCTGTAAAAATTATTACTGCCCTGCTAACCATAAAGCTCTGAACTCAGTTTCTTTCTACACTGAAAAAATAGCACCTGGGTTTTCCAGCTTTTCATCAGTGCTTTGTACCCAGTCAGTGCCCTACAGAACCTCATTACATCAGCCAAATTTGTAATAACATAAAAATGATACCAAGCTAATTTGACAAGGTCTGTTTTCCATAAACCCATGCTGATTAGCAATAACTATATTACCCTTGCTTAATTCTTTATTAATTGAGTCCTTTAGAAACCATTCCATTATTTTGCCTGAGATCAATGTCAGCCTGACAGACTTATAATTATCTGGGTCTTCCCATTTAGCCTTTTATTGGCACAACATTAGATTTCTTCCTGTCGCCTGGAACTTCCCCAATGCTCTACAACTTACAAAAAATCAACAGCAGTGACTCAGAGAATGACTCAAACAGATTTTTTATAACTCTCAGAAACTCTCCGCTGAAACCTGTTGGTTGCAAAATGCCCAGCAGTACTATCCATTATTAAGAACCCCCAGTTACAATTGTAATGAGATTTTGTTATGCTCTTCTGTTGCCTTTTCCAAACACAAAACATCAATACTTTCCCAGAATTTCTTAAATTTATAAATTATCATTTCAAACTCTTCTACTTGTCATTTCTATGGTATCTTTTAAAACATTTCCATTACTAATGAAGTAAAAAATCTTTGAAGTTATATACATATTATTTTTCTATATAAAATTCTAGTATAAATTAAAAGAGAATAGCTTACAGTATTGATCTTTCCTCACTACTGATTTATTTAGGATATATTTATATACTATACAATACAGATGATATATAATGCACATATATGTGTATTATAGATACGTGTGTGTACATATACATTCCTCAGTAGCTTTCTACAATTTCTAGATTCTGATTCACACTCATTAACACCAACTAGCACTTGGCTTTTTGTAGTTGATTTATTTTTTTTATCCCTTGCTTTCAGTGAGTTCTCTTTTTGAACAGCAGTGTCACAATTATTCTCAAAAGCCTCAGAATTCTCTCCAGTGCCCCGAGCACACGGACGTATCTATGCACATCACATACACACCGATTTTCTGAAGTCATTCTTGCAGCTCAGAATTTAGCTAACTCATGTTCTTTTGTACTTTGGTTAATTACTCCCCTTGGTACTTAAGACATCACTAATTTTGTCTTCATCTGTGAAAACAAGGTCTAATAGAGAATTCACTCAAAATCAGATGTTGTGGAAAGAAATTAATCACTTACACTTACGTACATTATATATATATATTTAAAGAAATACAAACAATACTGTTAGAAGGCAGTGTGACTCCAGTAACACCACACAAATTAAAGTCTCCTATAATAGTGATTTTGTTTCCTACACATTACAGGAGTTTTTAAGGAGCTGGCCATGTTGCTCTCTGCTGGTGGCCTACTGTATACTGTGAATTAGACCCCCATTTTGAAAAAATGTATTACAAAGTGCAGCTGTAAGTTATTTCAGAGACTCACTTCATAAACATTCCACATATTTGAGCCACCACTTCTCCTCTTCTTCTCTCTCAGTGCTATTTAAATATGTTTTCAGCTTTTCAATCATCTGAATTTTCCCATTAGGCTGCATTATTAGCAACCTGTTCAAATTTAATATAAATTAGGGATGTCATTACTTTTTATTTATTGCAGGCACTTAACATTTGCACAAAGGCAAAGCATTCCTTCTTTTCATTTTCTTTGATGTATTGAATAATGTTGTTTTTCAGGACCTTGATTTTGTCCTAAATTGATGGGTTTTCTCTCTTTGCATCTCTTCCTTTCACTGCACCCTTGACCACATTTTCAGTTCTAAAAGACCAGCTCCTCTATGTAGTAAACTTCCTTCCACCAGAGACCAGTCCTACCTCACATCTTAAATCCTGTATTTTAAAATATTGTCCCATGTAACAGTTCATGCCAAGAATACCTCTTTATCTACAGGACAAAAGGCCAGCTGGCTGCTACTTTCCTTTGCCTTTTTTGCAGTTCTATGGTGGATTTTCTGAAGGGATTCACCAATATGGCAGGATGAAAAGAGAACAACCCTGGCATACAGAAAGGCCAGTAAAGACAGAAGTTCATGAAAGGTTCAGTTTAGAGTCTTGAATACGACTAATCAAGCAAGACAGAAGAGGATAACAAACTGGAAGAACACATTGCTAGAAGCAGGTCATTAAAAATTTTGACAGCACAATGTAGAGAAGGACCAGCTAATGTAAAAGGTGCAAGAAACACATTACAGGTAGAAAAAACCTAACAACCTCACGTCGTATGTGACGTAATGTGAAGCAGTTCATGGATATGAAATAGGACAAATTGGAAGTCTGATGGAAAAGAGATTTATTACCCTTTTTAATTTCTTTTGAAGATGACGCTATAGTTGCTTGTAATATCTTCTATGAAAACAGTGACAAGGTAGCGAATGAATTAGTACACGTGTGAGACTGTCCCCCATCACTGACTGGTGATAGGGGACATGGTAATAGTTGGGCAAACAAAAAAATTAATCAAATTTAGAAGAAACATTAATTAAACTTATTAGTAAGTTTACTAAATTGGTTAATCATGCAGTACAATGGAAAAAGATTTCAGGAGGTCTTCTCCCACCGTAAAGGCTGCATGGTCCATTGGAGCAGACCAGAGTACACCCAGAGGGAGACCACTTTGAGACTGCTTTGTAATATGAATGAATGTGTGGCACATGGAGATGACCCAGAGACCAACTCCAAAACTGCCCCAATCCACACTAGAACACTTCATCATTCTGACCACGCTACAGCTTGATATGCCCTCTGGTATGCTGCCAAAATATTCCAAGCCTGTTGCCGTCAGACAGGCTTAACGCCTTCACTACAACATTTGCTTAAACCAATTGGTACTGCATAGATTTTAATTGTACAAAACCTTTGAAAATAGTAATTTGCATTGAAAGAGACACTGACATTTCCAGTCCACTCCTAAATCTACTGCTTTGATCATGCAGTCAAGTGAATGATTGGTTTTTGTCAGCAGGATATCAATGCCACAAAGCAGTTACAGTGCCAGAATACGCATGAGTTGTACAACATGCATGAAGATGGATAAATCCACCACAGCTCCTGGTGCATAGTGCTCCTAATGAATACCTTAAATATTTCCCTCTACTACCTTCCCAATCAACAGAGAAATACCTTAAGGTATCCACCCCATCTATTTTAAAGACTGCTTCTTTAAAATCAGAAAAATATGTATTGATTGGAAAAGAAATGGCTTCATTTTTCTTTAATACCTTTACAAAATGAATCTTGAAATGTATGCAGAGACCCACACATGTAGGTAGTTTCTCCACAAATTCCAGATGCTATTACATGATTGTTAAGCAAAACCATTTCTTATTAAGAAGCACTACTCAATACTGTTTCTCACATTAGCAATTCCTGCCAGGATTTTGTACCTCTCACCGACTGTATCAATGGAAACACTGCATCTTTTCATGACACCTTCATTATTTCTGATATTGCCACACAGATTTCACTTCACTGGATTTTTCAAAAAACCTCTTTACACCTCTCTTTATTTGTATTCCTTGTTACATGATTTACTTAATAATTCTCGACTTCATTTGCTACTTCTAGCTTCATTAAGAACTGTGAAGGAGGTACATATGATTTCAGTATTTTTTAAATCATGCTAAGTCATGGTATTGTAGGAGTTATGAAAATACCACGAAAGCAACAACTACCATTATTTTTTCTTTTTCCTACAAAAACAGCTAATGCACACAGTACGTTAAAGCAGTGCAGGAAACATCAGCCATAAACACAGCTGGATTAGAGGACCAATCTCATTGGTGATAAAACTGGAAGAGAGAGTACAAAACCTGTTCCAAAGGCAGCCTGCACTAAGTGAACTAAAATGTACTCTCGGTGACTTGCAAAAAAGTGTGTGGTACAGTGCTATAGCTGACTTTATGCTACGAGTTCCATATTCTCTCTGCAAATGCAAATAGTGCATACGTGTGAATGACTCTATTTTGATATTAAGAAATGAAATCTAGTGTGCAGGAGTTATTTGGACGTTAGCATAAGAACACTGCTCCTTCTTCTTCTTATCAGTGAAGCTGCTTCAAGCTTTCTCCAGGCATTCTGAAGAGCTGGATAAGCATTGCGACACCCCAGAAGTCCATTTTGGAGGAAAACTGCAAGAGCGCATGCTCAGAAAAAAACAATGCTAATCTCATTAGACCACAGCCAACCACAGACAAACCAATTCACATGCTTCAGAGAAAAGCTGTGACATGCTCTGAATTATCCCATACCCAATCATGATGTTACCAAACTATTTTAAATTTAGCGTATTGTGAGCATAATTTATTTAGATAAAACCTAAGGCAGGAAAACTGTATGATAAAAATAGTGTGCCTGGGAAATTGGGGCATTTATTATTAACATATAGAGAGAGTTGGCCTTCAAGGCAATGCAGAAATGCTTTTTCTTCTTATATT
Source organism: Xenops minutus (assembly GCA_035221455.1). Lineage (NCBI taxonomy): Eukaryota > Metazoa > Chordata > Aves > Passeriformes > Furnariidae > Xenops > Xenops minutus. The sequence goes on from JAWWEE010000002.1 coordinate 595,995, forward strand.
GCTTTGTTGAATGCTAGATAAGGGTGCACTTTGCTTCTGAATAGTCATTGCTTTGCATAATGCAAGACTTACTTTACAATTTGTGAAACTGTTTTTTAAAATAGGAAAAAAATATCACCTTAATTCTGGATGGCAGATCCCACATATGCCAAATTAGAAAAAAACCCAACCAACAGTAAATGAACTTGTTTATCCCTTGTAAATAAACAGACTATGAAATCCAATCATTATTTAACTGCACAAACAGTCTATCTGGACTCAGTACATTTTGCAGATACCTTAAATTCTGCTATTTTCACATAAAAGGTACATTGCCTAAAAATTAGTATTTATTGTGAATGTTCTTATTTTTGCCTTTTCGACTGTATATTATTTATAGCTCTTTAACCCCAGCTCTTGAGAAGGTCTTTACAAACACAAAAGCCACACGTATACCTTGTTCCTTTCCACTTCAAACCTGCCACTTCCACCCATGTAAAAAGTACCTTATTCAGCAGAGGCAGAATCAAAACTACTCAGCTGAAATAAAAGAAAATCCAACCTTAGCAGCTGTGGATGCTCAAAATGCTGGGGCACAGATGAGAAACATTACTATAAGAGAAAAAGGCTTAAAAATTGTCATGAACCATATATCTGGCTTGGCCAGCAACTGAGCTGCAAAGGATTAGAGGTTAGACTTCAGTAATTGCATTTGGGCATTACTAGAGACAGAACATCACGCTGTGGGTACAACCCAGAGAAGTCTTCACAGGATTTTTTTGTGTTTACCCATGATATAAAGCACTCGAGAAAGTTCAAAGCAAAACAGTTACATGTATACAAAGTACTGTTACTATTACCTATGATCAATGAATAACAGAACATAACAAATGTTTTTGATGCATTATCAGAAAAAAACTCTCACTCAAAATGATGAGCTGCAACAAACCTTATGAGCTTTCCCTCACTTCCCAAGCAATATCGTTTGCACCACCTGGGACTTAAATAGAAATACATGACAGTAACTGACCTCCTAAGACACACAGAATTCTTTCTTCGTTCCAGAGACATGAGCCTTCATAAACTTCCACAAACACAGCTGATAAATTGCTATGCTAGTCAGAAAAAAAACCCCAAAATTTCTAATTTATTTGGACTTTTGGAATCAACTACTATTATTAATAAATTAATAAAATCTGAATTTCAGCTAAATGCCAAGCTGACACAGGTAATTCAAATTAAGAAACCACTGGAAAAATGCATTAACATGCACTTCAGCATTCACAGAACTGCACTATATCAAACACAATCTATCATAAGCTTTGCTCTGAATTAAAAAAGATCAAAAGAAAATCACTTTTAAATACAAATCATCAGCAAAATTTTACCTGCTCACTCCATAAACAGAAAATTATTATTTTTAAATATGCATAATTTTTGCAATTATCTATTTTGCAAAATGATTTTCAGTCAAGCTGGTCCTTCCATATAAGTAGTGAACTTCAACTCACATCTTACCTTTCCAGAGTGCTGATATTTAAACCTCTCCTCCTTCATTGCTCCCATGCAAAAACTCTAACAGGATTTAGTTAATACACTTCCATGTTCTTGCTCCATGGTCTGATTGAATACAGTTCAGTGTGGAAATGAAGAGTGACAGTCCTCAGGGAAGATGACAAACCTTGTAAGAAACCCATTTCTAATAAAGCCAGCTTCCCTCTTCACTGCTAGAGCCTGACAACCTGCAGATACTGAGTTGTTGCTTTGAATAATGTGTGTAACTTTTTAAACAACTTTTATATGTGGCGAAGTTGCTATTACAAACACATCTGACTTGCAGTTTCTGCAAACTTACACATTTCTCTGGGTTAATGCTGTCTGATTAAAAAGTTTCTACATGACCATCCAAAACCAAACAAGTTTCTTACTCCTCATTTTGGAGCCTTCCTCAGCAGTTAATGAAAAATTAGACAGTGACAATGGTCTGAATGGATCCCTCTTTAATGCAGATGGTTAAAATGGAAGGGCTGCATTGTCCACTGGAAGCACATGAAATGGAGCTGTAATCATCTTCAGTCTGTACAAGGCTGAAACTAATTGAGATGAATCTGACCCACTGCCTGCACAGACTTTCATTTGTAACACGACATTCTTTTAAAACTTTTAGACATGTTTGTGAGTCAATTTTGGCCAATTTTATGTATTGCTGATAAGCACAAAGAGACCTAAGTTATACTTTGAAATGTAAGGAAAATCTGATTCAAAGATTTAGAGATGATAATAATAATCATCTCAGCTCCACTTTGAATTCAAATGATTTGGGATTTATTCTGAATGGCACAAAATATTGAAGTTAATGAGCACAAACAACTTATTACAGTCTTACAAAATGCAGCTCTGTGGCTTCTGCAGGAGACAGTTGAATTTGATTCAACACATTCTGCATTGCTCCTCTTTTCCTAAATAATGTGGTGAATAGTAGTCCAACTCCTTTTTCAATCACACTAGTGATTGTGCAGTATTTTGAGAACTGATACAGCAATTTGGAAAATCTTATCTAGACACCAAAATGGAAACTGCAATTGAAACTAAGCAGCGGATGAGGGCAATCCATGAAATGATTGTGAATACAAAAATGGACAAAACCAGAATTGGTATGACATTGCAAGTAGAAGAAAATACCATATAAAAGTAGGTTTTGCAAAGTCTGAAGTTTGAAAGCTTGAGCTTTTTTAGCATCTACGGCACTTCTGCTAACTTGGGAGAAGGTACAGGAAAATTAGGTGCACCACCTTTGGATTCCACATTGCCCCACACATTGATCCATCATTAATTAGTAACTACATTTTCTATAGAGAGCTACGTTTTCCCTTATATCGTTCCAATACAGATCCTTCACCTCAGTGACAATGCCTGATCAGGTTTTCTGCCTTTTTTTTTCCCCACTCTCCTGAAGAGCCTCTTTAAGGTGGCCTGAATGTTTCCACCTTCTTTGAGACAGTGAGTTTTCAGAGCACTGATCTCCCAGGCGCTGACATTGCCTAACCTTCCCTAACCCTGAAGAGTTACTACGCGTTTTCTCACAGCACATGATTTTTTTCCTGTGCTGCCTGGCAGAAGTTCTGGAAAAACCCAACAGCCCAGTCTCGCCAAAGTCTGGGATGTAAAATGTTAGTCAGAATGAGGAAAGGAAGATGCACAGTGGGGAGTGCTCTTCACAAGGTCCTTCACCTCCTATAATCTTCCCAAGAGGAGCTGGTGAACATCCCAGTCACCTTCCAGCCTTCCCTCAGACACTGCACAGGGGCAAGGCCAAGCTCAAGGTCTTCATCATCCACAGTCAGGCAGGATTTGGCCTCGAGTGAGGATGTAGTACACAGCCCCTTCAGACTTTATTTTTTTTTTCTTTTTGGTTAAGTGAAGGGTGAAATAGGATCTTCTTCAAATTGTTTGAAGTGGATTGACATTTTTCAGTTGAAGACTGTTGTTAGTTTCACAGCAGGCCTAATTTTTAAATTTAATGTTCTAGCGCATATAAAAAGGAAAGCATCCTAGGGGGATAATAACTTTTAGCAATCAATTGATTGCATATAGCTGTGGGTTCTGCAGGTACAATCTCTTTAAGGAGGCTGTAAAATAGAAAAATTGTAGCCTTCAGACATACATATTATTTGAGTTTGCAGGACTATTTGCTGATATGTTTTAATATTTTTTTTTTCTTTACTAATAAATATGCCCCAGTAAATAAAGCAGCAAGTGGTCAGCAGGTCAGAATGCATCACCTATCTGATACCATCACAAGGGTTTGTTGGGGCTTTTTTGTTAACCTTCTTTTTTGGCCTCTGTAGCCACTTCTGAAGAAAATTTGTTTGATATTTATCTCGGGGAGAAAAATAAGATTAACCCAGACTATTTTATCTACATAGTACCCAGTCTACTGCAATAGTTTAATATCTTATTAATACTAGAGCAGTGAATGTGTCCCTACCCCAGCATTTTCATCAGGTCCATCGCTTTTGCCTTCCTCTTCCTAAATACGTATATTTATGTTTTACACAGGGTAGTACACAGAGGACAAGCTATTATTCAAATTTAATGCAGTGTATAATAAACTCCTGTATTACATTCTTCATATAAAATATAGCCTCTCAGGTTGAAAAGGGTTTCCTGAAACCCATCTTCAGGTTCGTTTTTGCATTAAATGAGTATCATTTAGAATAGAAAACAGAAACTAAATGGTCAAGGACACCACTATTAAGTTACCACATAGTGGTCAAATATACACTCTTGTATGCAATTGGCCATTAGGAGGGGAAAAAAAACCCTATTTTCTAAATGTAGGTCTGTTACATTTACGAAATGTTAGCATTGGTGAAAACTCAGGTTTCCATACATGCAGTCATACAACCTCCATGACTTTCAAATAAATTTTGGGTTTAATACTTTGTTTCAGGCTCTTCTGGTTCAAATTAGAACCAGTAAGTACTAAGCAAATCCAAGGAACACAGAAATATGGAAGTCACCAGTGATGGCTCTGACAGGAAGCCTGCCCCTGTGTATGAGCATCACAAGAACAGGTAGACATGGCTACATGCCATATGCCACAGATACTGTGAGGGATGATGCTGTAGCAATACAGCTACTCGTGTTTATGAAAAGTAGCTTTCAAGATAAATTCTTGTTTGTAAACTAGTTATCATGCAGCGTATTGTTCTGAAAGCAACACGATTTTAAATTTCTGTTTATACCTGCTTATGTAATACAGGCAGTATACAATCTTGTGAGTTGCTGAGTTCACAGAATTTATAAGTACGCTGAAAGTACAAGGTTTGCAGTTTATAAGAAGATTCATAAGGGTTTCATGTCAGACCAGTCTTTGTCTTTACCTCCCAATATTTGTTTCTGTCACAACTGGAATGGCCAAACACATTCTCATGTACCTGTGCACCCGCTGCTCTTAGCCAGGCTTATAAATTAAAAAAATAGGTGATAACATACTTCCATATGAACTGAACTCAGTAAAGAGCCTTACAAGTTGCTCTGGCAGTACCTCTGACGTGAGACTGCCAGCCAGGTCTCTAGATTAAAACAATACATGCATAGGAAGATCTCAACCCAGACTCTAATCACAATCAATCAGTGAGATAAGTCCATGTTATTAAAAATACATTGCATCTCTTTATTCTATTACTTCATCACAAATACACGATATAAGAGATGAACTTGCATTTAAAAACTCAAGGTTCTGGATGGTTTGAGCTTAATAAGGACAAAATAATCAGTTGCAGATGCTTTCACTTAACATTCAAAAACATCCCATGGGACAGCAAGATTTAATTTTATGGTCATCTGTCATTTTAATGATGTGCTTGTTATAATGCAGAACATCTCTGTCCTACTTGCCTAGTTATAGAAAACTAACCTAAATAGGGAATGTATTTAGCTACGCTACTGTTACCTTGTATCATTGACAAAGAATACATGTCCTTGGAATAGGAATTACTAATATATCTGCTCTTTCTAATGAAAAAACATACATCCTTGATATTTAAGCATCATTTAAATCTGTCAGTTACTCTTATTTATTTTTTTTCTTTCCAGTCTCTAATTTCATGTGACCTAAACCATCCTATATGCCTTCCATTTTTATCTGTCCAGTGCATTTCTTTCTGTTTGGGATAGGATAGAGTACAGAAACGTTCACAGATCACATGTGTTTTGCCCAGAACAAAAACCAAACTATGATTTCATTGTCAGTGAGCACAGTTACAGAGAAGGTGAGCTCTTCCTCTGCCACTGCCTACCAGGCAATCTGTGGAACTTGAGTAACTCTAGAACAAGCCATAAGGAAGAATTAAAATTCATTTGCACATGTTACAATCTAGATTCTCTAAAGTCCTTATGATGTCTGTTGAAGATGGTAACATAACCAGAGAAAAGATCCCTCCTCAGGATCACACATACATTCATTGACTGCTTCCTGTTCCCTTGCAAAACCAAACCTCAGATTAAGTTTTTACTGAAATGTGTAACAGACCAACACAACAGACTAAAAGAATTCTGTGAGAAGAAGGGAAAATAGGTCGTACAAATGAATTTTGTTAAGTCCTATACTTGATACATAAGAACACTTAATTTCAAACTAAATAGGGGTAGCTCCCTGTATCTTTGCCCAGAAAGAAATTAACACAGGAAAGGAGAAGAGAGGCTCCGTGTATTAAAAGTCCTATGAAGATTAAAACACTTTTTGATTTTTAACAGAAATTTCACCAGTAAGAAAGAAATAAGCAATACTTCCAGAAAACTACAAATGAATTCCTACTTGTCTGCTTCCTTCTGTGTTAGAAATCAACCTTTAGGACTCAGTGCAAAGTTGTAACACTGCAGCTAGAAAAAGATCTAGAGTAAATACAAGAGTGTCCATGTTCTCCACATAGCAGCTTTTAGGAGCTTGATGCCACCTACAAATACTCAAGTACCTTAGAGAACAGAAAAAAATATTACCTGATGCAGTAGATTCTGTTATTCCTGGTATCATTACATCCCTTTTCAGGTTCAAAGGGACATACCCAGATTCAAGGACCAAGCCAGAAGGGACAGCACAGCACTCAAGTCCTGACTCTTAGGCCCCTGTTCAAAAGGGACAACATAAGCAAACATTTCCTCTTAATGAACACTTCCTCTTCCCACCAAGGTAAGGCTGGTATAGCCATTAACACTTCACATGCAGCCATGTTACTTTTACAGAGCCTCTCATAATAAACCATGATGTGCTGCCTTTAAGGTTCAAAATATATACAAACAGAACATCAGCCAGATATGAATCTGGGACAAAAAGCAAAGACACAGAGGCAAGCACTCAATCCCAAAGCAGAGTTATCCGCATAGGCAGCCTGGGGCTTGCTTCACTCTGTGCTTCCACTGAGCTTAAACGTTAAAGTTTATATTTTTCTACTCCTAAGCAGTAACACATTAATATGCACCTATCTTTCTACCTAACATTTCCTCTCCATCCATATTAAAGAATCCAGCTCAGCTTTGCATCAGCAACTCCAAATAAACAAACTCATTCCCTGTAGAAAGTCATAGCAAGTATTATTTACTCTACTACAACATGTTGTTGCTCCTGAGTTCTCTTTTTACTAGACCTGATGATAGGCACAACAGAGAATATTTCAACATTGCCATCTGTCTCCTTGGCACTTCACACCAAGTGAGTTGCTGCCACTTTGATGGTAAATTAGAATTTCCCACCAGATATATAAAGCCAGAGGCTGCTGACAGGTTGTCCCATCTCCCTCACTGCCTTCTTCCCCTAAGTCTACTTTTTATATTGAACAATCTGAGCATCTTAAGAACAAGTTACTACATGACACCTATGAAATGTCAGGAATCGCCAACAAGGGAATAAAATATAGTCTGAAAAAATCCCTTCATAAAAGATTTTTAAGGCATCATTAAATTTATGATACTACTTCTAGTACATCTTGGGCATCCTCACAAGAGATGATCACAAAGAGGTTAATGATAGTGCTTGGGGGAGAGACAGACATGTGATCGGATATACCATCTCACAGAGAAGTTGGAAACTGTGAAGCGAGGATCAACCCATGCCTGCTGCTAAAACACCAATACTGCACTTCAGCATGTTCTCTCAAATCTACCTCCCCCCCAAGATAAATCACTAGAGCTAAGTTAAGAAAGTTACAGTCCCAGTTTCTCACCAGTGACTGCACTCTTGTCTCAGACAATCTAATTCTTCATTTCAACTTCAATTTTTGCAGCTCAAGATGTATGACTTTATTTGGCAGCTGAGTCAGAGAACTGCAGACCTTGCACTTCAGTGCTGCAGGGAGGGTATGAGTAGGTGCCAGAGGGACCAGAAAACACTGAGGATACATTCTTTTGTTGTTGTTGTGAGGGGAGAGACAGATCATCCTGAAGGTCTACTCAGTTCAATACAAAGCAAAAAAAGACATTTCCCAAAATTTTTCAGAACAAAACATTTTTCCAAGCACCAAAGACAGGCTTTTCAGGACAAATGTGTTACTTAAAAAAAAAAAAAAAAAAAAAAAAAAAAAAAAAAAAAAAACCCAAA
>JAWWEE010000002.1:606008-706086 GCA_035221455.1 Xenops minutus
ACGTAAAGAAATGAGATGGAATACTTCCTTAGTTATGACCCAGTTACCAGGAAAGGCCTAAACCAAAACCACTACAGGTGGTACTCTCAGGCACATGACGTGACTCTTGGGGTGTCCTCTGAAGGGTCAGGAGTTGGACTTGATGATACTTGTGGGTCCCTTCCAACTCCAGATATTCTATGATACCAAGTTACTTCAGAGGGATGTATATTACGTTTAGGGCCAGTGATCAAGAAGTGATTTAGAAAAAAATAAACCACTCAAACCAAGCAGAGAAGTAGAAAAACCAGCACATCAGAAGAGGGTTATGCTCTCCAGTGAAGTCCCTCAGAACAGCAGTGCCAGACCTTACAGAGCTAAAGGACAGAATCCACACACTGAACTTTATTCATGTACAAGTGAACTACAGAAGAACATTTATCATGCAATACTAAACCATTTGAAGAGAAAGCAGAATGCAACACCACTTACTAACCTGACGCTGAGAAAAACGCAAGGGAAGGATCAAACACTATTTCCAAAGGATTCTGTTCCTGACAAAACACATAAATGAAAATTTCATAGTCTTTGACTGAAATACTATTTTCAGTCTTTCAACATACTTTCATGACTATCTTATATTTCTTACATTAAAAGACTCAGGCACATAAAAGCGTAATAGATAGTTCTGTTTCTGAATATCAAAAATGACAGGGACATCTTGTAGCATAATTTTATTCAACTGATCTTGAGTGGAGAATTCAGGGTTTTTACAGATTTCTTAGTGTATTGAAAATTTTAAAAGCTACAGATTTCTCATCTGATTTTTACTTGATACAGAGGACACTCAGACCAGGTAAAGGCATTATGTAGATGTAGCTGTCTAATCCTAGACACATAAATGACTCTACACAGGTAAGTATGGAAAACAAACAAACCCCAACACAAGCCCACTGTTAAATTTGCCATATGTTGGCTGTCAGGAAGGCAGCTGTCTCCAAAAGACACCTCTCCCCTGACACACACTCACTGCAACGATCAGCACAAGTAGGAAGCAATATTTACATTAAAACAGAGACTATAAACTGTTAGTATTATAGGGTAAACAGCCTATGTACTTGTTGATTTCCCTGGGCTGTTAATTACACAGGCTTCTTCCTATCCTGAACTGGTTAAGAGCTCCTTTAGCAAATGCTGAAGTGGACATTGTGGGTTTACCTAGACACCAGAGACCAGCTCTGCCCGTCAGCTCAGTCTAGTTCAGTATCTATTTAAGGGCATTTGGCACATTCCACATCACAACCTGTTATTCAACATATCTGTACAGCAGAGGATTTGATTTCCTCTGTTTGTTACTCATCAGTCAGATAAGAAACTTAAAGGGGTTGCCTGAGGATTTAATTCAGACACAGATTGCTGCAACACAACCCTACCAACAGAGAAAGAAAGGGAGGGCAGCTTTCCCAGTGGACTTAAACCAGTGTGTTAATGTTATTCCTCATGTCCTTAGGGCATGACCACTTACCTAGACTTCCTCATCCAAACTACATGGCACTCTTTATGCTTTCTCCCTGAAAAAACACTTCTCACAGATTAAATAAATAAATAATGTTACAGCGCTTAATATTTGGGGTTTATATTACAAGTTTCTATCACCAAATTTGACAAACAAACTGCCCCTGAAGATTAATCCTTTGACAGCAGGGAGGGGTTAAGAAATAAATTATTATAAACTATTATCTCTATACCATAAGTACCAGGAGGTCTAAGTCATTAACTGACCCAATTAAACACAGAGAAACAGTGTTTGTCAAAGACAAATGCAAAGTAAGTTTAACTTTCTGATAGACATATTCCATCCTTTCCTGGGTACTTGAATTCCTCCTCAGCTGCTACAGTCTTGCTTAGCACATCCTGCTATCCACCAACACCTCTGCCAGGAGTATCTGAAACATCAACATAACTTGATACTCCAGGAGCAAAATCACGTAGTTTTAATTTCTCAGTATCAAAAAAGCACCCAACACAACCTGTCAACCATAAACAGTAGAAGTCATTCAAATCTCTCATTTGTTGATGAAAGTTAAACTGCAATTATATTTTGGACACTTCCACCTTACAAATTACAAAGTTCAATGACTTGAATATTCATGGCCATGAATATGGATTAATAGATCCCATCCTTTCCATCTGCTTACAAATGTACTGTGTCCAACACTGATTTCGTCTCAATCAGGAATTCTGAGGGAGTAACAATTCACTAACACAGTGAGTGCATGAATATACAAAAGAAACAACAGTATTTTACTGTGAAATTACTTTTCCTAGGTTGTGTTACTTGTTACAATGCCTTCATACACTGACTATTCTCAACCAGCATTTCTATTTGCAGCCAATAATGCTTGTATTTTTCTGGAAAAATTATTTATTTTTTTAATGAAAACATAAAATCACAAAGGTCTCTCATTCTCATTCCTCATTTCTCTAAAATCAAAGAAACCCCTCTTTCTATTTTCCTGCTTCCAGCCACATGCACCATGCTCATCAGTAGAAAGAGAACTCACACCATTCAGGGGTTTGCATCCAGCCTCTTTGATGAACTAGCCAAGACACAGTGTGGAGAGGCATTTACCACAGCAGTGTGAACCACCCCAAAATCAGAGAGCATTTGTAATTATCTTGCGATTGCTCTGAGCATATTTTATGGTCCAAGGAATTCCCTCCTTCAAGTCCTGCTGCTGCTTATCCTTCCTGATCCCAAGGAGTAGCACTGCATTTGCTCCAAACTGTCACCCTTTCGTTCACCCTTGCCGTCTTCTTTGAAACAAGGGTGCATTGTCATATTTCACTGTCATGTCCTGACAAAACAAAAACTCTGACAACAAACATAAGAAATAGTGGCTAATTGTGGCTGAAAACCATCTACCAAATGTAGTTTTTTCTGTTCTCAGTAGAAGGTAGTGAATCATTTTGTATTTTTCCTAAATGCAAACTGATCTCAGAAAAAGACAGATGCTTCCCAGATTTAAAGTTCTGATTCAGACATAGTATTGTGAAAGATGTGCACAGTTAGTTGGATCATTGAACAGACTGCAGAGCAGTCTCCAAGCCAGATTCTCTTAAACTACATTACACTGAAACCATGACACCTATTACTGTCTTGTCCCCTTGCACCTGGGATGGAGAATAAGACAGAATGGGGGTAAAACTTCCACAAGGAAACCAACCTGTTCAGACTGGGAAGCGAAAGCATGTGGGAAAAAAAATTCTTTAAAAAACCCCCTAACAAACACAAAAAAACTCACTTGACTTTTTCTGCCAAACAATAATGTTAACTCATTTAATAAGGCTCTGACATTTGCTTTCAGAACCACCTGGGACCTGAAAATAACGTTTAGTATGCAGCCTGCAGTCAGACCTATTATTACAAAAACCAGAGCCCATTTCTGTATGCCAGAGAGGTGTTTTTATATTCAAAGTTTCTCGGTAATCTGCTTTCCCCAGCATCCTGTTCTACATCTGTGACATCCTGGCAAAATCTCTTCTCAGCTGCAGTAGATGATTGCAGATATGTCTTCAGATAAGATGTGTTATATGCCACAGAAAACTGGATCAGACAAAGGCCTCTGAGCTACATATCAGCATCAAGAAACAGGACAAAGGTAGGAATAGGGATCCTTTACTGGATTAGGAACAGAAAAAGTTATGGTACAAACACTTAGAGTAAGTTGCTTTCTTGGATTGAAACCAACTTGTTTAATAAGACCATTTTGACCGCAAAGTGACACCAAGAATAGACTGAATGTCAATAAATGTTAATACTGCACATTGTGTCTGGCTTCTTCCTGCCTATAACCACTGGAATTTGGACAGCAAGTTATAATTCTGCTTACTTAGGCAGAAATTAAAATGTAGGCTAGGAATTTCAATGTAGGAATTAGAGTATCATAGAATGGTTTGGGTTGAAGGGACCTTAAAGATCATGTAGTTCCAAGCCTTCTGCAATGGGCAGGGGCACCTTTCACCAGACCAGGTCTCTTGGCAGTCGATCCAGCCTGGATACACCTTATCTTAATATGACATAGAATAAGACCCACAGGTTTAGAACCATTAACTTGTCAAAATTTGTGAACATCTATCATAAAAATCACATTTCACTCTTATTTTATCTACTTTGCATATTGTTTCCCAAATACTTTCCAGCTATGCTTTCAGTTTAGAATAAATCCTGATAATTATTTTTTTAGCATAACAAACACCATACCTCTACTAGTCTCTTTCCCCCTTGTTGCTAAGTTTACTTTTGTCATGCAATTACAGGAATAAAAGCTGATTACTGCATTTTTATTCTCCAGATGTATTAGAACATTAGCTGCCTGGTGAACTAAATACCCATGTAATGGTTGGGGTTTATGAATCGCTTTAAGGTTATGATTAGAAGGACACATGAAAAAGTCACTGATCATCATCAGATAGTGTCATTAGCATTCTAAACTGGCTGCCACAAATTAAAAATGCAGAAACTTTAAAAGACCTCATATAAAGAGTGAAAGACAACAACAGGATAAGCCTCCTCTGAATTTCCATCAGCAATTTCCATCTGACTTGCAGTCAACCAAGTCTGCTCTGAAATCTGGAGCAGTGGAGCCCTGCTCCAAGTGCCTCAGTACCTGAACTCATCACCTCTGCTTGAAGAATATGCAGCTGAATGGCAGCACCATACTGATGATACAGCACAGCTTTTGGGACATGACCCAGCATTTCAACACTTAAACACTTCAACCTTTAAAGCCCTGTGTGGATATACCAACTCCAGATGCCTTTCATCACTCTGGCACACAGTCCCATAAAGTTGGAACTACTTCTCATATTAAAGTCTGTACTTACAATATGTTATATGCTTAGAGTAAGCAAAGATTAAATATACTTTGACAATTTCTGGTACTCACTTTTAAAAAACTATAAAAATACATCAAGTCATATGACAAATGAATATTTGGTGGTTACCAAATTTAACACAAATACAGCTACTAACATTTTAGGACAAGTTTTGCCCTCAGTTAAATCTATTCCCTTGCTAATGCTGACTACTCCCACATCAGAACCATCTGCCATGATTAAGTGATTGGTGAGAAGTCTTACATGTGAACTTTTTTCTTCTCTTCCCACCACTGTCCTTTGGGTGTTTGCTGGCTCTTCCAACACAACTCCAAGACCTTCACAAAACCCTGAGAAGTCAAGAGCAGCAGACACTGCCTGTTCAGTTTAATGACTGCTTTTTTCCTGAAGGTAATTACAAGTTTTTGAAACAATTATGTGCTCTATGCACCCATGGTTGTCTTGACTGTACTTTATTGTTCAGACAGTTTTTTCTTAATATATACTACTTATTTAATGAGCAGCATAGTATTCCATAAAAAGCACCTTCTGTGTAACACCTAAATGTGTTAGAAAGGTTAATATGGCATTTTATAACACACAGGCTGATGACAGAAAGTAAAAATGCTATTCTGAAAAGCAGAAATGTCAATACATCTCTAAAGACATAAAATGACAGAAAATTAAATGTTACCAACTGCTGAGTCTGAAGAAAGGCTTCTTGAAGTTAAGGGATGAAATTTAAAAAAAAAAAAAAGGAAGGCAGAAATCATATTTTAAAAGCATAATAATCTACTTAATGAAACTTTATAGAATTCTTTACACACACAATAAGCTTCTAGAAATGCTATTAATTTCCCTTATTCTGCAATAATTTCAAAGGGTCCAAAAACAGAGGGTCCACAAACACAGATCATTAACTTTTTGAGGCAATTAGTATCTGAGCTTCCATATCTTTTGGCAAATTATAACTCTTTCAAAAGAACCTTATTTTTTGGAAGGACGCTTTGTAAAATAAATTGTGACTTTATATTTAATTTCATAAATAGGGATCCAATTGTGTATATAATGAGACACACACATATTCATGGCCATGCTGTGTTGCACTATGTACAAATGCATATGTATTTAGAGAGAATATACATCAACATCACAGTGTAAGAGCTTAAATCTGTAGACACATGGGTTTGCAAATACACACCACCAAGATATTTGAAAGAAATTACAATCATTAAATTTGTCTGATGCAGTCCTCAAAGATTCAGGGGGACAGTAGGGATTTCTGGAATGTGGAAAGAAGGTGGGAAAAGAAAAGCCTTGCAGTTTCCCTTATGTCCTAGGATATAAGGAATGAAAAAGACTTAAAAAGAAAAATAAACATCACTAAATTAGGAGACATATTAACATCCTGGATTCTCTCCATTCATGTTTCAAATCTAGTCCATTAGGAGGGTTTTTCAAAGCCGTGAAGTCCACAGGAAAATGCAGTATCTGTAATTTATCAACATCAGGAACCTGCAGCTGCAGTAACACAGCTTATCCTCACCACCCTACCGATTTCTGAGTTATCAGCATTAAACCTTCAGTTTCTCAGGTTTTCTACTTGATGCTTTTAATCTAACATGTCCAAGGGCTAACATCTGTAGACAACAGTATAGCCCAAGGTACAAGCCTGCAAGGAAATGTAAAACAGCAGCTGATATTCCCAAATATTCAGACAAAGTCCCACCGGGAGCAGAAACACAGCAATTAGCTTTCAGTGAAAGCTGCATAACACCTTTATTATAGCTCAGAACTGCATCTTCAAGTTGTCACACTTGCCCTGGGAAAAAAATCAGGAGTGGAGCTCATAAGGATACACAAGAGGCAGGAGGGCAGTAACCAGGAAACTGGATTTACAGGGGGAATTTTAACGCTGCAGATTCTTGAAGCCCTTGGCCATTTCCTGATGCCAACTTTGAACCACACTTGTCCAAGGAAAGTTAAGCCCTGGTTAAATTTATTCATAATACTGACATTTTTTCTTCAAATTGGATGCATCTATGAGGTCATCAGCACTCATCAAGCCAGTTTTGTGATTCTTTGTTTTTGAGAAAGTGTCAGTGATAAGGGCATACATAGGACAAGATGATCACAGTCTTGATTCTTTCAGTGCAGTTTCTAGAGAAAGTACAAAATATGTTCTTTTGCATGATAATTATGATGCTATGACTGTACTCCTAGCAGACATCCAGGAAATGTGTAAGGCAATTTGGCCCTCTTCCTTTATGACTAAGTTAATCAAACCAGAATCTCAGCTAAAGGGAGCAGCCCAGTGAAGAAAGCTCATCTACCTCTCTCTAGTAGAGCTTGAATTTCAAAGCTCCAACAATGAGCACGGATATGTTTATAATACCGTGACAGAAATGGAAGCAGAATAGAGGGGACAAAGAGACATGGAAATGGAAAGGAGGGAAAAAACAGAGATAAACAATGAAGGTGATGTCTCCACCTGATGTTATTACTCATTATAATGGAAAATGATAGCAACAGATTTGAAACACAAATCCATCCTATGACATTTAATCAAATTTTTCATTATGTTGGACATTAGAGAAAATTTCATTTCTGCAAGACAAATAGAGTATGTGACAGTATTTTTAGAGGCAGACAGAAACAATTTGAAGGGACATAGATGTGTACAAACACAGATGTCTCTGCAGGTTCCAGCCTAGGAAGGGTATTTTAACCCTCCCCTTTCCCATCACCAACCATGATGCAGAAAAGCTCCAGAGAGCAGTAATTTTCTTTCTCCTTCTAGAAAAGTGCTATGAGATAGCCCACTAAAGCATGGATAGAGTTTAAAAAAATAAAATAAAAATTATCTGTTGCTTCTGTGTGTTTCTTCTATCTAAAGTGGCTGGGTGAGAGTCAGGGAAATGGATGCTGGTAGGATTCCAGGCTAATTATTTCCATGGACAACGGTCACATCTAATTAATAATTTTAAAATAGATTTTTCATAGGTTTTTCTTCCTGTAAAAGCAGCTTTAAAGTGTTCAACTCATACAGCCCATGAGCAAGTTGTAAAGGATTACAAAGGAACACCAGCAGCTATTCAAGACTGCTGGTCAAGGTCTTCCCATAGCATGAATGCAAGAGGGACTATAAGTGCACAGCTGCCTTTCTACAAACAGTATAATGAAAACCTCAAAATTCTCTAATTAATCAGAGATATTACCCATAAATGTAAATGTGTTCCTAAGATTAATGGTTTCCTACTTAAAGGTACATTCAGACAATTACTAGCTTTAACAAACACTTGCCTTCTAAATCAGTAAATTCAAGTAAAAAGAAACCAGAAGCATATTACTAATGGTACAGAAAGTTTCAAAAGAAATACTTCCAAAAACAGCAGGACAAATTAGCTATTCCTGAGAGAAGAGAAAACCACTCAAAACAAACCAACCAAAAAAAAACTCCAAAAAGCCCCCGAATAAACCTGTCATACAAGTGAAGCTTATACAGAGCAGAGTCCTCTGGTCACAGATATGCTTCCCGTAAGGCTCAGTGGATACATGGATTTAGTTTATTAAAAATGTCCACTGTAAATGCACACAGGTTTCTGTCATTGCTCAAGATTAACAACCTGCTACTATTACACTGGCACCACACATAAGTTTCCATGAGTTATGTGGATGCATTCCTCCTAAAATCTCTGAACTGTTCACAAGTATGTGCATAGGTTTACAAAACAAAATAAAACTTGTAGATTCTAGAGCAGCCACCACTACTTTCCATAAATGAGCCCTACTTCTTCAGAGTCTTTTGGTCCACAGAGATTCTTAGTTAGGTCACAGGAAGTGACCTGAGTAATCACGTTCTGGGCTGCATCAAAAGAATGGCCAGCAGGTTGAGGGAGGTGATTCTGCCCTTCTACTTCACTCTGGTGAGATCCCACCCGCAGTGCTGCATCCAGCTCTGGGGTCCCCAGCACAGAAAGGACATGGACCTATTGGAGTGAGTCCAGAGGAGGCCACAAAGATGATTAGAGGGATGGAGCACCCTGCAGACACAGCTGAGGAAGTTGGGGTTGTTCACCCTGGAGAAGAGGAGGCACCAGGGTGACCATACTGCAGCCTTCCAGTACCTAAAGGGGCTACAAGAGAGCTCAGAGGAAGTTTTAACATGGATGGGTAGTGACAGGACAAGGAGAAATTACTTTAAACTCACAGAGAACAGGTTTAGGTTAGATATTAGAAAGAAATTCTCCCATGTGAAGGTGGTGAGGCACTGGAACAGGTTGCGCAGAGAAAGTGTGGCCGTCCCATCCCTGGCAGTGTTGAAGACCAGGCTGGATAGGGCTTTGAGCTACCTGCTCAAGGGGAAGGTGTCCCTGCCCATGGTGAGAGGGGTTAGAACTACATGATCCTTAAGGTCCCTTCCAACCCAAACCATTCCATGATTCTAAGAAGTACTTTTGGAAGACATCACAGCTTCAGTCTCTGACAATAAAAGAACCTCTGTGGCCTCCAACATACTAAACACTAAGGTCTTTACGTGTCAAAGTGAGTCATGTCGCTTACCTGATGTGGAGATGCCCACAAATTCATACTTAGTGCAGGCTCCAATAACCTTGGAGCAGCCAGCATAATCCAAATAACTTTTTCATCTTTTCCAGTATTTCAGTTCTGCTTTAGAGTCTGAAGTGCCTGCACAATCTCCTCATTTCCTGGACACATTCCTGCTAAGCTCTGATTAATTCTGCAAGGATTATACCTTCTACCCCTATGCACTGGCTCCGTGCAACTCTAGTCACAGGCAAATCCCTGTTTACCACATTAGCACCAGGCTGGGAAATTCCATCACAGCCAAAACAGTTCCTAAGAGTGGGGCTATGGTCATTCCCCATCTTCCAACAGCACTGCAACAGCTGGGGAATGCACAGATTGAACATATTAAGACCCAAATCAACATCTATTTTCCAAGACCCTTGTAAGCCTTTCAATTCCTTCTGAGTCCAGAGATTTTCCACATCTCAGCAAAGCAGTGGACAAGCAATTGCAACAAACTTATTACTATTCTAATTAACAAAAAATAAAAGAGATACTTTCGTTCCTGCCAAAGATCCCTTGTAATAGAACAACTGACTCTGTCCTACAAATTCATCTTTTATTGGCTATCTTTTTTAGCTCTGTGCTACACCAGCTGGTTTGCTTAGAGCAATGAGCTGTTGAATTAGATAACATGCTTTTAATAAGTCAGTCTAGTAGAGCAGTTTTGAATGGCTTCACAATGCGCAGATGTCTAAATCGTCTGTAGAGTAATATTAATACTAAGTGGTAAAAACATGGATTTACGATTCTGTTGAGTCCACAAGTGACAAATATATATTTTCTCAGCATTATCAGCTTCTAATTATGTTTTAATTAGCCCTACATAAAATTGCACTTTTGGATAGCGTTAAGGATTATTTTAGACAAATTACAGGTTAATAGGAATAAAGCATCCACCTGAACTCAGAGCTAAACTGAATGCACAAATAGATACATAAACACTGGCTAGTAGTGAAAAAGGAGAATTTATGCTGCAGAAGAGAAACTTTCATAAGCTTTCTACTCAGACTTTTACTGATCCCAAGACAAAAATCCAGGAAGTTTTACCCTGCAGGACCAGGTCCATTTGCTTTTTAATAAAGTTTTTGTAATTTCTCAGCCTGTGTGCCAGTTAATCTTTTTTTTCTGCTTTTGGCACAGAATTACATAAGGAAGCACTTCCAGGGAGCACAGGGTTACTTTTAAAGTTGCAAATACTTTGTACTATGAGATGCATTATAAAAAAAATAAGTAACTATAAAGAGATTAAAAGAATCAATGAAAATGCAATAAAGAAAAATGCTTCGTTTTCAGAAGCCATGAAAATATGCATGACCTGGAAATCAATGAAGTATTTATTCATGAAAGTGAGATTTATTTTACAGCATAGTACTGAAAAAATAAACGTAAAGCTTACCTGTCAAAACACACCAAAACATACCAAATACCACCAACTAAATATTTAGATTAATGGATTATGTCTACACAGTATCTTATAGTTCAATAAACTTTTACATAAACCTTCTTGCTTCCAACAGCTGGGCAGGTTTATGGTTTGCTAACCTGTGCAAGCAGTATCACTTAAATAATTTAATAGAAAAAGCAAATGTTACCAAGTCATGGTATCATACAGTATGCATTTAGATTACTTACTAGTTCATCACATCTTCTAACAGCATCTCCAATCCTCTTTACATCTTTCTTTGTTCTCTTATCTTCACCAAATTGTGCAATTCCTAAAGCAATTGCACACAGAAGCTGAGCAAGCAACCCTCAAGTCAGCTGACTCAAGAGAACTCCCAGATCTCTCTGAGCTGTGTTGCTCCCCAGACTGTCAGTATGACTCCCTTCGATAAATGTACTCTTATTTCATAAAACTTGACTCCATCTTTACTCTCCACTCTTCAAGTATATCAGACTGCTCTTGCTCTCTGTTGACTACAGTGAACAGAGCACTGGGTACGCTTTAACATAAGGTCTTAATAACGTCAATAGGAAAATCCTTATGACTTGTCACAGGGGGACCTTGGGGTTCTGGTGGCCACCAGCACCCTGGGCTGTGTTAGTCACAGCATAGCCAGCAGGGAGGACTGCACGAGGTCCCCACAAACCTCAACCAGCCTGTGATTCTCTTCCAGGACTGACCAGCTTCCAAAAGAACCACTCTTTTTTTGAAAACTCAGTGCCATAGCTGGAAACTCCAAAATGAATCCATCTATTTTTAACTAACAGTCAAGTAATTGCAATCAAAATGTCGTCCGTCACCTTCTCTGAGGGGAAAATTCTGTTCCGATTTACAGTCTATGATGTGTGGATGTTAAGTGAGTGCAAGAGACTATGACAGACTGCAAAAACAGAGCAGAAAAAAATGTATATAGAAAAGGTGAGAGAAAAAATGATAGAGTATTGAATTCTGTGTTTGGAAGGCAAATCCTTGTCTTCCTAGATTTGATGGAAGGATTAAAATGGAATGAGGCTTTTGGTCTTGCAGCTCCAAGTTCGTCAAGAAAATTTATTTCACAATATATATAAAAAATATCTTAAGGTATACAAACCACCTGGAGCAAATTCCAAGTGCACCAACACAATATCAAAGGATTACAAAAGCCAAAGTACTATGGCCTACTGCACTCGTGAAATACTCTTCCTTCTATTGTGTCTAAGACTTTCAGTATTAAGTTTGCTGATCAAGTTCAGAGCATAATACAACTCTGCCAATAGCTTAAAATAATTCTAACTTAAATATTTAATGTACGTTAAAAGTAGCAAATGTAATAATCAAGGTAGTAATTACAAATTTTTTTTAAAAGAGGTTTCATATCAAATATCAAAGTTAACAAGCTCAGTCCAGACATTTATTTATTTCCTCGGGCTGCTCAATCATAAGACTAGCTCCCAAGGGATCTTGGAATATAAGTAAGGGGAGATGAAGGAATAAAACCATGGCTGAGAGAACGATAATGGAAAGAGAGAAACAACTTATATATCCTGTACCTAATGAAAACTCAAATAGAGAATAAATATAACTTCACATCAACACAGACCTATCGATCAAACCAAAATATTTTTGAGCTGAGCTAAAGGAGCATCTTAGAAACATGCCAGAACAGCACAGAAGCTCATAAAACTTCCAAGCAAAAGACAAATAAATCCTTTTCTAAGAGAAGATGGTCTTGGGGAAATAATGGCTTAGTAAATCACAATCTTTGAATCTGGCTCACACTGATGGCTCTTAGCTCCTTAGGTACCTAAAGTTCAAATACCATTAGGAAGTATTTGTCCTGTGTGATTTCCCCCCCTCTCAGACAAGATTTAATACACATGACTTTGAAGATGCTCAGAACTTTAAATATTGTTATTACTAAATTTGACATTTATCAAACTTTACAAACTGGTTCTCCAATAACTAAAAGATCACTAAAAGTTTAGAACACCATCTTTAGCCATTATAGCTCACTTAAACCTCATTCTTATATTGTTCAAAGCTTTTACAACATCCAGGTGTATCCAGAAGCATCTGGATTTCAGACTTGCTACAAACATGGAACCAAATCTATAGGGATTCTCCACAGGACTAAAAATTCTTTTCTGGGGGGATGTAATTTGAAATACACTGCTGACAACAGTTTACCTCTATAAAGGAACTCGCAGTGTTGTTAAGTATGTTAGACTAAAAACTTTCACGGACATTTTCAAGCCCAGCTCCTACATCATCTTTGAGAATTGCCATGGATACCAGCTCCAGAAATTCAATGCAAATCAAGAATGAAATGATCTTTAGTCTGTTATCAAATTCTGCCTAATCTTTAGAAATGCAGATGTGCCGATAAAGCGATACCACATCCATTTTTGCTCTGGCTTATCACTTACTTTTAAAGCACACTGTCTAGCAGTTTAGTATTATAAATAATTCAAGGGAAGCCAAGTTTTTAAACTGTTGTATTTTAAGTTCAAAGTGGTTGAGTTAAAAAAAGAGCTTGCTTCTTAGTATTGCCAAGTCCTACACACAAATGCATCGCTCCCATATCCTCCTGGTTCTCCTAGCAAAAAAACCCATGCAGCATCCCTAGGTGTGCTATGTGTATGCAGACAATATTACAGGAGCACTTTGAAATGTGTCCTATTCAATAAAATCTGAATAGCTTCAACTGTACTTTCAGCTTTCAACTCTTTTACAATTAATTTTATTTCTCATTTAAGAATTTTTCACAGGTATTTTAATGTTATGGAGTGATATAAATCTATCAATACAATCATCTATTTTAAACCTCTCTTGAAATCTGTTCCACAACAGAAATTGCAATGGAATACATCCAAGCTTACAAAACACTACAATCCCTAAAAGCTACCACAGATGTTGCAATAATATCTGTGATTTTGGTTTTGAAGGATGTAGGTGAGCAAGAAACATTTTGGTAGTAACTCTTTCTAGGCAACAGGAGTCCAGTCATCCAAATAAAAATCATGTCTGGCATTTTCCTGCAGAAACACTAATGCTGAATGCTATTCTACAGAAACAAATGTGGAAGAGAAAAATCTTATTCCCATTGACCCTTGTAGTACATTCTATTGATAAACAAAACACATAAGAACTTTATCTCTTAACAATGCTTTCTTTGCAGAATTCACATATTTTATTATTAAGCAGTATGTGTGTATATATGCATATATGTATATGTGTATACATATAGATATATACACATATACATATATATATATATATATATGTGCAGCCACAGAGCACAGTCACAGACAGCTAAGCCCAAACAAAGGGCTCTCCAGACCAGCTCATCCTTACAGACAGCAAACTCAATGAGGAAAGACTTACTGTGCCTTAACAGTGAAAGTGGCCTTTCCCACCATGAAGGGTTTGGCATTTAAAACAATAAAGAACTACTTAGTGTGCCAGATTTGGGTAAATCTTAATTTTTAAACTATGATCAATAAATTTGATAATCTTTGTTGCACTTGAGTGAATCAGATGTAAGAAAGTTAGGTTCGAATCTTCTATTCAATCGCCCCAATGCTGGTTTTCTTTCTGCCCTCAAATTTCATCTCAAGCTATAAAGAAAACTGAAAAACATAAACAGAAGAAATAATTAAATTACATGCAATTAAAATAGCAATAACAAAAGTCCGCCTATTTTGCAGGACTTGGATGATATATTTATCACTACACATAGTTTATATTTCTACTAGCATTCAGTGTACTACTCAAAACATGCAATTATATACCAGAACTATAATTTGCAGATGTCCTTATTTCATTGAGCACAAAGAAATTAATTGCCCCTTTTCTAAAGAGGATAAAAACTTTGGATATAGGTCTTTAAGCAACTCTCAGAATGTTAATAATGCTACCATTAAAACACCGTATTACATAAAACGATACCAGTGTAAATTTTTCATTTCACACTAATAATCATCAGAAAACTGCCAGTGCAATTAAGTAGTTTCATATATTCAGCCATAACCAATGTCTCTGCAAAGTAAACTAAAACTACCAAGAAAGACCCTGAGATTAGCTCTATTGTTTAGAGCACGGTGCTAACACCAAGGTTGTGAGTTTGATCCCTGTGTAGGCCATTCACTTAAGAGATGGACTTGATGATCCTTGTGGGTCCCTTCCAACTCAGAATATTGCATGGAATCAGGAACAGTTCTTCACTCCTGACAGTAATATAAGAAGGAATAACTACCAGGACACAGAACTACTTTTTGTAGTGGGTGTTAGTGATATTCTAAATCCATCTACAATGCAATATGAACTTTGCACACTTCAGAAACTGAATTTAGGGAGTGACTGACTATGCAAAATCTGCTGATGGGCAGATTCTGACATCTGAGGCTTTACTTGAACTGCACCAGAATCCAGGATTTTCACAGTATTCAAAAAATAAAAATTAAAATGACCCTCCTCTGGCACTTCTTACTTCAAACCAGCCCATTACACCTCATTTGTGCAGACTCAGTGTTGAGTGCGAGGAAGTTACCTCAAAGTCTGGCATCAGCGTGGAACATCAGCACATTCATTTTAGGACATGATGTACGCTGGCTCTTGGAGGAGCTATCCCTCCATAAGTCTCCTTCCCTCCTGGTTATTTCAGGCATTCAGCAATTGGCTCACTTTTGGGTTTGCAAGGTCAAGGGCATGGTTAGCAGTCTCTGCTTGGCTGCAGTGGATCACTTGGAATAGTTCCCTGAGAAACAACAGACTCCAGGCCTTACAGAATTTCTGCATTGTCCCAGAGTTTTCCTTACATTTCTTGAGTCCTTTAAAGAATGTATTAATTTCCCAGATTCATAGAACCACCTGGCCATGGTGGTCTCCCTTTTTCAGCCATGTTGCACAGTTCACCTTAATTTCACTTCCATGCTCGTAATGTCTGACCCTCTACCCAGTCAAATATGGCAAATCACATTACAGCCCCAAAATGTGGTTATTTGATTCAATTTCTATTTCTGAATCACAAAGGAGAAAGCCATTTTATCTTCTCTTACACAAGTCGTGTTCCCAAGTCTTCCACCTGTCTGAATTCTTCATCTTAGTCCATCATATACTAAGTATATAAGAAAGATTATTTAGTGTTTCTTTTTTTTTTTGTTTTGTTTTTTTTTTTTTTTTTTTTTTGAGCTACATTCAGCTACTAAAAACTGCACACAGGCTGTGAAACATTTAGTATATATATATGTATATATATATATATATATACACACATATATAAGGAAGCCCAAATGACCTCTACATGCCAGTGGAACATAGTGATTGACAGGTACCAATGGTTATATCTGGGCTTTTGCTGTGGCCCAGGTTACAAATATGTTGACTGGCTGTCGAGGGCTAATTTGGCAGTAACTACTTTTTTTTTTTTTTTTCTAAGATGTGTCATTTAGCTTTAGTTTCTAGTGTTGTTCTCAGAAACTAATGGCGACTCTGCACAAAGAACAAGATCAAGTGGGAAACATCAACAACCACCAGCAAGTGTTAAAAACCACTTCCCAGCTTCCATCCATAATGCATCCCAGGAGCCTCAGGTTTGATCTCCAGATAGAACTATTCAGTCATTACTTAGTCCTGATAGCATTGCACAACTTTTCTGTATTATGCCAGAACTATTTAAGAATTAACAAATTTGACTCCCCTCTGCCCATTTCAGCACCAGGATTCATGCCAGCAGGTATTTTGGTCATGTTCAAGGTGTCACAAACTGCTGCTGTCTCTGCTCACATGATAAACCAGGATGTGACAGGCTTTGGATCATCTCTGCTCTTTCTCCTGGAGGGGGCCTGAACCTAAAGCTCCCTCAAGTCTCAACGCTTCATAAGGAATCACTCAAGCACTCCTCTGGCTCCTGGAGAACCTGCTCTGAGGAACCTCACTGCCTATCTATGATTACTGGAGGTTCCAGGACCTGCCCCAGGTGTCAGACAAACACACCAGAAGGCACCACAAAATCAGTGTCTACAATGCTGTTTGTGCTGCTGACCACCTTTTCCCCAGGATTTAATCTTCATACCTCCATTCCCCTTTTATAGAGGTGAATTACTGCCACACACCTCCCAACCACACTGTAAAATCAATGCTTTGTGGAGCACAGCACTGCAGCACCAGGCTATGTAAAAACCTGCCCAGTGCCATTCTTTTCCACAAAATGATTCTTTACTCCAAAATATAAGCTAATACTTTCTATGACCAGAAGTACCAGGATCTCCCAGCTAGGTTCTCAGCCTGCCAGCACAATTCCTCTCAGGAGGAATCATTATTCATCTCAGCTGAGGACATATTGACTTAAACAGCTCTGACAATTATTTTACCACTTCATACTGCATAAGGAAATGCTTTCAAATACAGATTTGTGGTGGCAGGAAGGTTGTTAAATGAACGTTTTCCCTTTTGCCATTTTGCTGTAGTGAGCTGAGACTGCAGATGTAGCATTGCAAAGGAAAAAAAACAACCTTATGTAATATTTATTAGTTTAGTATTTTATACTTTCATCCTAACTTCTTTAAAGCTTTAGCTCTCTTTTTCTGGAAGCAGGTTATAAACACTGTCACTTACACTGAGCTATAGAAAAGCACTGGAGATTAACCTCGCTTTATTCCAGTGACTTGTAAGTTTCCAAATAACTTGTTTCCCAGCAGCTGTGGACAGCAGCCTCAACATAAATAAGAACAAGGATTTTTGAAAGGAGAAAAGTCTTTAGCAAGAAAAGACAGCTGAACACACTGGGGAGAAAAATAAATATCACAGTACAAAACCCCAGTTAAAAATCTCCATTTCCATATAGCAGAACACTTTCTTTTGGCTAAATTGTTTCCCAAAGAATGAGTCTGGAGCAAGAAGTATTGTGTCACTCCTGATATATAGGCTCTGTATATGTGAATCTGGGTGAAAGCCAGGTGAGCCAACTGAAAACAAACAAAGAGCTATTAGGATAAAAGCTGATTGCAAACTACTATTTACTTTCTATTGTAAACTATTATTTAATTTCCCCAACAGTTTTTAGTATTTTCCCCCACACTCATTCTTCCCTGCTAATGCTTTGAATGGGGAAATCTTACGGAAAACCACAGCAGCAAAGGTTCTGAGAGCTGTGTAAAACTATTTTTTGCAATCAAAGCTCAGGGAAAGTTACTTTGTCCACTTCAAAATAGCAATTAGAATTCTTTCAGTGGGTAAGTCTAATCATTTTGCCATTTAGGATGGCAACCAAACCTTCACAAGAACTTTACCCTGATGTTAAGTTGTACTTTTTGCCATCCCACGACATTTCAATGGATTGAAAGCCCAACCAAACCAAAACACACACACAAAAAAAGCACATTTCATGTGTGTTTCTTACATACTCATGGATATCGGCAGCTAATTCTCTGAAGATGCCTTCTACAGTGCATACATGGAGGGAAAAAAATCATACTTGTAAAAGAATACTAAAGAAAAAACAAAAACAGTGCGGAAGAATTCAATTAACATCTTAGCTCTTAATTCCCACAAGAAAGCAACATACTGCTAAAGACCTGATTGAAGAATGACTGATTGCAATCCTGCCTCACTGCTGTGACTGAGCAGGGGGTGGGAAGGAATGTTTCTTCACGAGCATCCTCCAGCAGAAGACTCTCAGGTTTAACACGACATCTGAGCCTGACATGCAGAGAGGTAGAGGTTACTTCACGTAACGAGCCTGGAAGGTGCTGTCAATACTCCAGGTTTATTTGTCTTATACTTGAAAGCCAAAGTCTCATCCAACAGATGTGGCTCACTGTGTAAGGGGATGCTGATGAAAAGGACCGGGGTTTGTAAGAGAATCTCTTCTGTGTTCAGCACGGATTCTCCTGAGCATCCAGAGCCATGCAAAGAAAGAGGCTTTTGTACTTCTGGATGATAGGAAGGACCATGCTGCAGATCTGATTCTGCTAACCTCCACGTTCAGGCTGACTGAGTACAGTTAATGCTCTTGGCACAAAAATGTGACAGTAAGAAATTTGCCTTTACAGCTCTTTGCTTAATTTGAGCATATTCTTTTAATGTGCCAAGTTTAGAAAGTTTATAAGTAGACTTTGTTTTTATGTCAAATTACTGCTGTAAAATTTGCCCGGTCCCCATAATCAGGTTTTGTTCACCCTCCTTTTTCAAAAAACAAAGCACTGAGATGTGGAACACATATCCTGGCAGAGAGATCTTCAATTACTACTGCGGCAGCAGAGTGCAGCATCCAAGGGTTTCCAGCCCTTACTCAGCACTGAGCTACTCTGCAATCCAGAGATAATATTGACAGTATTCTGAGAATATCTAAAGGCAACACAGCCCCTCTTCTTACAAAATTTATACTCATTAGTTTTAGCATGCTCTTAATTGGTCAAAGCAGAGGTGATTGTTGGGTGGATTCATCACCAACCTGTGCTTAAACAGATCTGAGGGAAATTCAGTAAAACTGACATTTGGTATCAGCAATGCAGACAGAAGTCAGAAGCTGTGAATTCTTTAAATTTACTGCAAGATATAAAGGGGAGATCAGGTAGTGCTGATAAATTTCAAGGGCTGCCACAAAACCCCAGTCAGATGTCATGAGCTATAAACTTAGAGAGAGGGCAACTCAGAATAATTCTTTCTGGTGTTAGTTGCACTGTCAGGAGTTATTTCTGCTGCAGAGTTTCACCTCCCTGCAGACACAGTGGGGCTCAGCATAGCCTTGTGGGCAGGCAGCAGCTGGTTTGCACCTGGGATGGAGCTTTCCAGGTACCCTGTGCGGGGCCACAGCACATTCAAACACAAGGGTAACAGTCCTGAGGATGCTACAAGTCTCACCACAGCAAAAAGCAACATGTTTCTCAAACAAAAATGAATCACTGACTTGGTATCAGTAAAGTCCTGGTATGACTTACTGACATGAACAAAATAAAATCATTCACTCCATGCTTGGCAGCAGTTCTCATAGGGTAACAATTATTCCCCTTCACATTCTCTCTACTTTCTTAGACCACATTTTCCCATTCAACCTTATTTCAGAAAAAGGAGGAAATTCATTACATCTCAAGTAATTAGAAATGTAAAATCCTTTAATTCACTTCTCTTGGACACAGCTTCAGAATATAATAAGATGTTAGGTCTAATACTCTCCTCAGAAGCCTGAGAGCCTAATTTATTTCGATGGAAGCCACACACACCTCTGAAAGCAAATATTGCCATTAACTCCTTTAATCCCTCCCCATCACAAATTATCTATTTTGTTATTTAACTACTGAATCATTAAAAAAAATCATAAGACAGGTTCCGATACAGTCAAGTCCAGGGATGTGAGAGATGCAGACCAACAGCCTGCCTTGCCCCTCATACCCTGGCAGGCAGCATAAAACACACTGCGTTGTTTGCAGCCTTGTCTGCAAACTCGGCTGAGTCTGCCTGAGCATATCCCAACAGACTGAACTGTTCCCAGTATAAATGCTACTGGACATCTCTACTTCAATGCACCAAGAGAAACTGGGCACAACATCTTAAAAACCATAGGCTTGGAACATTTAATTGACTGTGAGTTTGCCAAGTTATGTCTGTTTACAGAATTATTATCTGTATATGCAATTTCTATACTTACTGCTGGGGAAAATAAAGGCACATTGAACGATGATGCATTTATTTTTTAATTGTAAGAACACTAACTCGCTTGATAAAACAAGTAGCAAATAAAAAGATAATTTGATGCCGTGTTGTTGAAGTAAATTGGTATTGAACTCCAGCTTCAGCACCACATGCATGTTAACATACCAAACAAGCCAAATTTCAATGATGGTGTCCCAAGAAGACACTGCCCAGGCCCAGTGCAGCACTTGGAGGAAGGCACAAACAACATCAGCTTTTACACTACAGTGTTTCACATCAAACCCACCCTCTGTGCACAATGGCTGATTTAGATGGTTGGGCTACATAAAGTCAATGGTCACAATCTGTTGTCCTGATCTAGCAGATTAGAAATACATCCCAATGATTAATGGAGCATAATAATATTTTTCTGATACTGTAAGTGCTAACTGGCATGACAGCCTGCATTAGATAACTTGAATTGTGGAAGATTACCTAAATAAATACTAAATAATACAGGAATCTATGTGCAAATATACAGGGCGCAAAATAAGGGGGAGTTTGAACAGGTCAGAAAAAGTATTTTATTTTAGAGAGGAAATGTTGTCACATCAGTAAAGCTATCTATGGAAAGAACTTGTAATATTCCCACATCCAGAGACTGAATCTCAAAGTAGCACTCACAGTGTGCTAAAAGGGATCAGCCCTCAGGAAACACTTCTTTCTCAAGTCACCTACAAAAAGCCCATAATTATTTTTTTTTTGAAGCTTTAATATGAAAGATTGGAAAGTGTTTATTTTTTTTTCTAAGCAATGCAAAGCAGACAAAGCAGCCTAAAGGTGATGAAAATCTGAAGGCACAAGAGGACACTTTTAGAAGCCTGAAGATTAAGGGCTTGTTATGCTGCAGAGCAATTAACACACTTGAATTTAAGCAGGGGATAATTTCTTCCAGATGAGGAAGCAAGGTGGACAGAGGACTCAGGGTTAATAATTATCCTAATCTACTTTCACCATTGCCGCACTGAGGTTTTTAACCGAATGGGATTTAGCAGCAAGGCAGGATAATTTGAGCCTGTGTGCAGAGGATGACAGTGAAGAGGTTTTCACTACAAGCACACAGTCGGGGATGTCTCTTAAAAGCTCTGAGTCCCCTTTCCACATGCAGTCTCCACCATTCCCTGAAGAGACTTGCTGGCACCCCACCTGCATGGCAGGAACGCATTGGGCTCTGACAATGTTTGGCAAAACACCAGAGGATGGTTTTAAAATGTTACATCTAATCCACAACATCCATCACTTGCTAGACACTACTACGAGGTTACCTCCAAAAGGCTGTAAACCTTGAACTGTTTCAAAACCATTCAGGAAAAGGGATAGGAGTTATTTACAACAAAAATGGTAAGAAATTTTTTGGGAGACAAGCTTGAGGAGCATCCTCTTGACTAGTGAACACAATGAGCAGGACAGGACACATGTAAGAAAGGCGGGATGTACAGGGTCTATCTCCTTTTGGGACCCTGCATCATTCTCCATCCTGAAGGCAGCATAATAGAGAGTGGGATTACGGTCACATTCTTTGTACCCTGAGTTCCCATATTAAATTATACATGATACATCATATACTGTATTATATTACTTATTAACACAAACAGCGTTGCTGCAGCACAGTAACCACCAGAGACATCATCCTGGCAGCAGTTTGAAGCAGTAACTTGGGAAATGTTTGCAGTCTCTTTTGTCAGACTGAGTAGTGAAACAGTCACCTTGGCATTGCTTGAGATGCTGTTAAAGACTCAAAACACATCCTAAGATCGTCACAAAGGCCTGTACCGGCATTCAAAGGGAAAAAATAACGCCCTAAGAGATAAGTACTCATGTATGCCATGAGCAATGCAATCCCATGACAGATATAGCAGAAATTCCCTTGGATACAGTGACCGTAGTAAAGGTCTGCCAAAAGGCACATAGGGCTGCTGAAAAATAATTTGTCACAGCTGGTCATAGCTGGGGGAGGGGAGTCAGATTAGAAAAGTCAGCCTGTGTTAAGAGCAAATAGGAAGAAATTTGAAATTAGCAGAGTGAACAAATGGCACCTTCTCAAAATATGTTAAGTAACATTTGAAAATAATCCAAATACAAATATTTGATAGAAAATAGGCCCATTTTCAGAAAATAAATCATAGAGTCATTTAGGTTGGAAAAGACATCCTAAGATTATTGAGTCCAACCATTAACCTAACACTACCAAGTCCACTACTAAACCATGTCCCCAAGTGACACATCTATGCATGTTTTAAAGCCCTCCAGGAACAGTGACTCCACCACTTCCCTGGACAGCCTGTTTCAGTGCTTGACAGCCCTTACAATGAAGAAACTTTTCCAAATAGCCAGCCTAAACCTCCCCTGGCACAACCTGAGCTCACTTCCTCTTGTCCTATCACTACCTGGAAGATGACACTGACCCCTTCCCCACTACAACCTCCTTCCACAGAGTTGCAGAGAGCAATAAGGTCTCCCCTGATCCTCCTTTACTCCAGGCTGAGCCCCCCGCCAGCTCTCTCAGCTGCTCCTCATCAGACCTGTGCTCCAGACCCTTCCCCAGCTTTGTTGCTCTTCTCTGGACAGGCTCCAGCCCCTCAATATCTTTCTTGAAGTGAGTGGCCCAGACAATCACTGCCCTTGTCCTGCTGGCCATGCTATTGCTGAGGATGGTTATTTTGAAGGTTTGGTACTTAAATGCCAGCAATAACATCCTTCCCCTTCCCACAGGGCCACATAGCTATGACCAGGGGCTGACACGCAACTCAGGGACTCGGCCTTTGCAGATGCATTGCAAGCAGAACCCATACATCTTAGTGAAGCAGCAAAGAGGGAGCTCAGCAAAGGAGATAGACTACAATAACAGAAACTTTGTTTTCCTTTTTTTATGTCTTTGGACAGATAAAAATATTAGGTAAAACTTAGACATGTCCTTTTTGATGGATTATCTACACTTCACTTTCTACTTTTATTCCCACATATAAAAAAGCCCAGAGCTAACCAGAATTCTATATGTGAACTACAAGAAACTAAAATACCCAAATATTTACATACATATGTATATAATTGAAAAACCCACCAAAATCAAGCCTCTAGATAATACTCTGTACGTATATCATGTCTGTGAGCTGCCTTACTATCATTCCTATCAGCATTTACATCTCGATATTTCATATCCACAGAAAATGACAAGCTTTTCAAATTCTTTGAGCTCTACACAATTATCTTTCATTAAAAAACAACCTGCAAACACTTCAGGTACTAGTATTGAGGAGGATCCCCATACTTAAATATGTGCAATCCAGAAAAAAATGCAGAAACCCAACATAGATAAACATATATGGAACAGGACAACTCTAAACAAGTTATTTATATGAAGACTTTCTGATGCCTCATAATGTTGGTCTTCCTTTAGTCGCTAAAGAGATGTTTTTAATATAACACTGTTAGAGATAACAGTATAAAACAGCAAACAGTGAATGCACAGATTGGAAATTAGGGTTAAAAATGGTCTTGAAATGCAGATATTGTACCTCTGTAAAAGAAAAGAAGCAAGAGATGGAAAATAAGGTCACACTGTCTAGAAGGGCTGAGAAACTTGAGTAGCAGAACCGTAACAGAGATTTTCAGAGATAAGGACTCCTCAATTAGGATTCATTTTTCTGTGAAGTTGTGCAGAAGGACAGAGGCTGCCTTTCTCCCTCTCACTAAAAATCAAATAACAGGATGCATTTACAACGGTCAAAAAACCCAGCACCTGGCTGGTGACTCATGTAATGGGAATAAACCCAGCTGAAAGATAAAAAACCCTTCTCTGAGAAAATACTTTGCGTTGAATTACATACACAGACCTCTACATAGATCAGGTCGCTGTGGTAACTTAAAACATGAAACAAGGTGAAACATTTGCCAAAGTATAAAAACCTGCAGGTCACTAACTTGAGTACTTTTCTTGTAATGAAAAAAATTCATTAAGATACTGTGCTTGACAAACGCAAACTCCTAACTAAAGGGATGAGAATTCATCAAAATAAATCAGGACTAAACAGTCTTTTAAAATAGTGTAGAGTTTATACCATATGCTTCATTTTTTTCTGACCTATTGCACTGAAAACATACCTTAAGAAAATACTGGAGCAATTAAAAATTCATATCTTAAAAATTGTTTGTGCCAGTGGCTTATTTTCAGGCTAGTTTTAATAATTTTGGTTCTCATAAAGAAGATCCATTCACTTTCAATTAAATTTTAAAAAACTGTAAAGAATCTTATATGGCAAAACTTAAGATGAATTCTTAATAAATATGCAGATACCTAGTTTTATTTTCAGTTTGTTTAACGGTTCTTAATGGTTTACCTTTGGAGAGTGGGGCAAATTCCTCAAGACAACCATAAGAAACTTTGCATCCTCAAGCAAATTAGCAGTTCTGAGACACAGTCTTGTTACCAAAAAAAGGATGTTTGGGGCTTCATTTGTCTGTTTAGGAAGCTCCTCAACTGAATCTACAGACAAGCACGTAATGAAATAAGACATTATGAGAACTTAATATATTAATTTTTATAAGCTAAACAGTAGAAGTGGGAAAAAATATGTAGACAGGCGTTAAGTTGGACTCTGCAGTCAATTTCCACATGATTAATACAACACCACAAACTATGTTGGGACCCCTACACTGTTCATAAAAATAGAGAATGAAATTTCACTTAAGAAAACTGACTTGTTAAGTCAACAAAATGTTTTGCAGGCAAAACCTTCATGTGTAAACAGTCTGAGACTTGCAACCCAGCCTTCAAGTGAGCTGCAGCAAAGAGGGAAGTAAACCAAAACTGGAATTGCACACAGTGTAAATTGAGAATTGAACAGTGTGTTATTAATTTTCTCAATGGCTTTTCTATAGTGCTTAATGCTAATACATTAACCTTACTTCGCTCCTCAAAGGTGTTCTGTTAATCTCAGTTTGCTGACAAGAAATTAAAGCACA
Source organism: Xenops minutus (assembly GCA_035221455.1). NCBI lineage: Eukaryota > Metazoa > Chordata > Aves > Passeriformes > Furnariidae > Xenops > Xenops minutus. The sequence goes on from JAWWEE010000002.1 coordinate 631,534, forward strand.
AAAATATTGAGACAAAAAGCATTAAAAAAATAAAAAAACGAAAAAAACCCCACAAACAAATAAGCAAAACACCAAACAAAAAAGCCACCGCTTATTTGAGGACCCAAACACAGAGGCTTAAACACTGATTTTCATTTTTTACCTCTTGGAGGTGTAATCTTCTTATGGCAGTCATGACTATTGCATTTCTGTATGTATTTATGTAGTAAATACAAGCATATTCCTTGTATTCATACAGAAATGTTTGTTGCCCTTCTTTTTTAATTAAAAATTCTGTTTACTTTGTGCTTAGGCACCATGGCTGCAGACACTGAGCTCTTGCTGCAGGCATTCACACACCGTGCCACCAAACCCAGGATTCTCAGTAACACTTCCTGTGACAAAGAGCCAAAGATCCAAGCTGTACACAAGGAGCGTGCCATACGTGTATTGACTCCACCACTACACTCCAAATTAATTTGCAAAACTCCTGATGAAACTGAGAATTCACCTTTAAAATAAAATCAATGAACAAAATGTCATCGCCAAATATAACTGACACCAAAAGGGTTAGTCTTTTGTACTACTTCACAAAGACTCTTGGGGCTAAACTGTGCAAGGAGCTGATATATAATGATTAAGATGTTTAAGGCACTGTCTCTGAATTTTCAATTAAACTGTGTGTCACAGAACTTTTTGGGTACAAGTGGCACCACTTTAAAAACAGCTAGAAAATAAAGGGGCTAGAAGGGGCAAAAATAAATCAGTTAGGGCTACTGAATGAAGATTAATCATGCCCCAAAAGGAAGAGTTACAATTACCTATCTCCAAGAGAATATTTTTGAGACCCAGCATATCTTACTGACAAATAATGCTAAATTCAGAATGTATGCACTGAAATTGGTAAAGCTGCCAAAGACAAGAGCAGAGATGGAACCATCTCAGCCTCTGGAAAAACTCCCCTCACCATTTCTAGACTATGCTCTGTGTAAATGACACTTAGATGTCCTCACCAGGCACTGTGAGATAAAACCAACCCAAGAGAAATGTTTGGAGATTTCAGTTCTTCAGACCAAAAGCCTTCTGCCAACACTGTCCATACACACACACCTATTGACATTCCTTGGCAAAAGAATTCTCAGCGCTGGACTTACACCCAGACCATCCAGGAGACACAAGCTCAGAAAATTGGACCTGTTGTTATACGGTCCATCCTCCACAACTCTGGTGTTCTGTGGGTTTTTTTACATCTACAGAGCTCATTTACCTAAACTTTTTCTATTTAGGACAGGTTAGAATCAACCCTTGAGACACTGCTGTCTATTTCCAAGCCTCTCCACTACATACAGAGCAACCTGAAATGTAAAAACATCCTTATAAATTTCATCCTTCATAAAGGAATACATTCTCTGCATACAAATAATTATAGCACTTGACACAGAACTCCCATTAAGACAACAAGGTCACCTCCCCACTGAGGGTTACTAGACGTGAACATCTGTCACTTAAACAAATGTCACTGAGTATATCAACCTGAAGGCTTCACTTATCCACAGAGAATGGAAAAAAAAGTTGTATTTTTGGGTTTATGGAGTGACATCTGTTTGAGTGACAGATGCCTGTGCCACAGGAGTATTGAACACAGTGTTTTCATGAGAGTAATCACCTCCAAAAGACTTTACCCAGTACAAGAAAAAAAAAAAAGTGTTCTTTCTCTTATGATAAGCTTTTTTCATACTTTAAAAATCTTTTTTATCATGGATTGAAGTTGCAAAATTTAAGAGCTGCATATGTTAAAGTAAGGCAGCCTAAAGCCTTTAGAGACACCACGTTATTTGTGCCTAAGCCTAAATCCTGGTGTTTAGATCTCATTATCTCGGTTTGACCGTGAGACTGCAAACAAGACATGCAAATTTGTAAAACATTCAGCGTAATTTGTATTAGAATTAAACGCTACTTTGGTGTGTACAGTTTTGGGATATTTATTTTTACTGCTGAATGTTACACTAATCTGCATCTGAATTGATCATTGTATTGAATTAGCTATTATTTGATGATTATCTCAAGCAGAACAGAACAACCCCAAACCAGCAGGGAGTCTTTATCTAAAACCAAAGGCAAACAGATTAAAACTGTGAAAACACAGCTCTATAATTTATTAATTAATACTTCTTTGATTGTTTCATTAGAACTTAAGTACATGTTGGGGAGCCTGTTCATTATTGACAGAATGCTGTAAACCCTGTAAAATACTCTATTAAGGACTTTGGTCTTCAGTAAATTATCTAGGCTGCTTGGAAAAGGGTCTACAACAACCTGTGACATATAAGTAAATTCTGTGTTCTTACACCAACACAATCGTTTCCATAAAAGCCACAGCCTGAGAAAAAGGATGAGAAGATTTGGCTAAACACAAACTAAAGCTCTCAAGGCAAAGTACCTATGGGACAGTTGAATCAAATCCACATTCTCCCTCAGGAGATATAGCAGAGCTACTAATGACTTTTTCATCAGATTGAGTCATCTGGCAGAAAATGAACACAATATCAGATAACCCAAACCATAATATTTTATCTTCTTTCTATTGATCTGAAATGCCTAAAAAAAGAATTAAACCATTTGATTTTAAAATAATCTAGTAAAACATTGTAAAGCACCTCACTGTCTCCTGACACTGTCCAGCTCTTTTGTGAGTGGGTCTCTCTGGAAAAATGCTGCTGCCATCAGACAACACCCTCATTTCTTGTAGTGATATGACAGATACAGCGGATGGATTACATGCAAGAGAGCTGCAGATCTGGATATGTTACTGGAAAACTAGTTTGTCCAAACACAAGTGGGTTACCTAGGATTGAGGGGGAAAAACCTTAGAGGAAAGCATAGCTCACTATGAAGCACTTTAGCAGTTGTTTTGCAGCTCCAAGTACATGTTTGTATTTTGAAAACATAAAAAAAACCGTAAGATTAATTTACATTACCTTCTCTGCTTTACAGTTCAATCAGTTCAAACTACCGTAGTTAGAAGAGTTAAATACTTTAAGTATGTTGTTGCTGAAAATTACTTAATATTTTTTCCCTAAAATTCCTCTGCCCTTACTGTTTTCACATAATTTCAAATTTTTATTAGTTATGCACATCTCACATTCTTTCTCTAGTACGGTGATACTAAAGTAACATCTTACTCTTCAAAGTATTTTAAATTAGTAGTGTATAAAAATTAATTAAGGCAATCATCTTACTACTATAAAAAGAAATCTGAATTCAAGGCAAAATAAATTAAATTAAATTCAGATTGAACTAATAGGTGTATTTCATGCTAATTATTTTATTTATTCATCCTATCTAAATACATCTCAAACACTGCACTTCAAAAATAAATTTAACAGATCAAAACTTCAGAAGTGAAATTTAAAGATATTTTCTAAAGTGCGTCAATATAACCTAAAATACTCAGGTCACAGCTGTACAGTGCCAGAGAGCATTCTGCCTGACCCGTCTGCTGCCAGGCTGCATCACAGGGAATGCTCGACGCACAGGGACCAAGACGACTGTCCTGGCTGCACCCACCAAACACAGCTTGAGGTATTTGTCTCCCTCTAACCCTGGGCATCCTTCTGTGTTGGCCAAGGACCAATTTCACACAATGGCACACCTTACCTGGCTCACCTTGCAAACAGCTGCTGTGTTCTTTTTATTAAAATTAGAGGGAAATTAATACTTTTCCCCTTGAAAAGGTTATTTTATATGATTTCTCTGCTTCCTTTTGACTTCCCATTTTTGCTTTGCAGTAGGAATGGAGTTCAAGCTGACATTGTTTCATAGCTTCTTTGCATACAAAGCTCAGTCTGGGGAAAGTCACTGCTTGGTATTGGGTTTAGTCTTGCATAGAACAAACCAATGCAATGATCTCTCTCTAGTCCTTTTCACAGTTGTCACAAAATACTACCCATGGTTGTTTTTCATGCCCAACTTACTGGCACATTCAACCAAAGAAGTCTCTCCCAGCTTAGAAAGAGCCAGTTAAGAAAAGCTAACATTCAGAAAGATTTACAATAAATGTATATCAAAAGCAGACTGACATTATCCAAGTGTGATACTAAAGCTATTTTTCTTTCATCTTTCAGCAGTGACTTTTATTTAGCCAAAGGGATATTAAAAATAAAAGTGGTCATTCCAAGACTTAGAGGGGCTTTAATGTTTGTAAGAAATAAATATATCAACAAATACTTCACTAGTAATTAATTCTCTTTGAACAATCCTTGAAAATTTACAGCTGACAACAGCAGAAACTGGAATGTGAATAACTTCATGGGGAAAAAACACGCTTCTCAAGAGTGTTTTTTTATTAATTCTCTTATAAAGAAACTATTACACTAATGAATTTTGATTGCAGAACTGACCTAATAATTTCAGGAGTAACAAGGTTCAATGGTCTAAATCATAAACCATACCAAAATTTATGAAAATCAGGTGATATTTACTGAGGCCGTGGTGTAAAAATTGACAATGGCATTAGCAGAAAACCAAAAATATTGCTGAACTGACAGCATACTAATGTTTTGAATAATAAAACTATTTCTGCTACAAAGACAGAAAGAAACATTACTACACAGCACATCACTACAAAGGGAAATGGGATGGGAGAATTTTTTGTGGAACAAGAGATATTATACGAAAAAATATATGTACACAACAATTTTTCATTTGAAATAAAGCACTTTTTCTATTCCTCCCACCACTGCTACAGCAACTTTTGGATATGGCTTGTAAGAGCCCATTGAAAAGCCTCACAGAGCTCAGCTGGGCTTTTTACTAAGAAAGCTGTTCCTCATTGTGAAGAAACACAAGACAACTGGTTTTCTTATCACCAAGTATCTTGGTAAAGCTAAACTGGAGAGTTTTGGTTGTTATTTTTGTGAGTTTTGTTTGGGTTTTTTTGGGGGGTATGCTTATTATGGATTTTTGTACACATATGTTGAGCTTACAGTTCTTAAATCTACCCATGGCAGATTTATGACTTCAGCACAAAACCTGGGATTTAACACTTGATTTGGCTCAGAATACGAGCACTGAGATTATTGAGTACCCCAAAGCCACACCAAATGAGTGAGTCACTGCTGAAGTGTTACAACAGACATACACACACTTAACACAGCACGAACTATCACATTTAACACACACCAGCAGAGAAACAAAGATCAAAACTCACTTCAAAAGCTCAGAGCTCATAATGATGATGATACAAAACTGACCATGGTTTGGTCCACAACACCCAACACGTCAGGGTAAAACACCAGAGGGACTAGTCTGAGGGAAGACGAAGACAGGGGAAGAGAAAAGAGTAGCTGCTTCATAACCTTTCCTTCACAGAGTCTTGAGAGGATTTCAAGCAAATTACAGATCACTTTACTCCCAGCTCCCCATCGGACTGTTTGAGTGACCACCATAAAGGACAGGAATACATTTATGAGGTGTCTGCTGTCACAGGACCTGAGCATGGAGCAGGTACTTCCAGCCCCCTTGACACTCAATGGTATGCAGAAATGGCACAAACCTCTTATTTCTGTGTCTCTTGGTGCTCCATGTACATGGCCAAGGATTTGACCCTAAACAAATAAAAAAAAGTGAATGCTGTAGTACACACCAATAAAAGTCAAATCTCCCGCAGAAAAAAAAAAAAAAAAAAAAGGAAATCCCAAAACCAAAAGCTCTCCCCTTTATATATATAAAAAAATAAATAAATTAAAAAAAAAAAAGAGAGGAAATAAAAAGTTGTTATTAAGGAATAAAACCAAAAACAACTGAAATCCAGACAATAAAGTCAGATCAATATAAATATAAAAGAAAAATATGCTACTGAGTTCATAAAGAGCATCCAAGCTCTCCTATTTTTTAAAAAAATATATTTTCGAAGGATCCATGCAGATATAGTAATATCCACTTCCACAGTCCAGTAGTTACAATGTCTAATCCTATCAGCAGGATAGTATGGTTTACTACAAAAAAAGAGCTTAGTAAAGAAGCTGGGAAATCAACTGCAATAGAACTCATTTAGTGTACTAAAAACTTTCCTGACTTCCTGTGTGGTGTGGGGAGAGGTTACCAGTTTTATTCACTTCTATGTCTACTAATAATCCCCTAATCATCTATATGACATACTGGAAAAACAGATTTAAATCTGTTCCAGAAAATCTCACCTTGGAACTGATCAGCATTATCTAATCCATCCTTTCTCCACTCCTGAGATGGGGCTGAAGGCATCTAGTGCACCTCAGAGCACCATGCATTTTAAAGAAAAAAGACATTCAATTTACCTTTGTACCCTTGCCATGGTCTTCCAAGAAAACCAAGAAACAGTCAGGTTTCCAAATGGTAGTTAATGGCTTCAAGTGCTATTATTTTTTAAACTAAATAGTGACTAGAACATTACTCCTCAGGTCACTGATCAGAAGAAATGGAAAGCAAGCATAGGAAGGTAATTTTATAGGTCAGTCAGGGCTAAAATCATAAGTGCAAAGAAGAGATGGGAGGGGAAAAAAGCAAGTATCAAGAGTCTGGCCAGCCACTTGTACAAAACAATTTTGCTTAATGTACTTAGAGTCACTCTTGGGTAGGAATAGCTAAGAAATGCTGCACCGAGAGCCAGGAGATGTGATTAATGAGGTCACTGCCTACCAGAGAACTCCTGGCAGGAACAGAGACTGAGGTTCCTGGCAGGAGAACTCAGGACCTGCCAGAAGCTGCAGGAGGCAGATGAATCGGATCTTCACAGAAAAGTCCAAGTAGGGGAAAAAACTGGAAAAATCCCACAATGAGAAAGCCACCCTACTTGTGTGACTAACTACATTAAAGTGAATTTTAATAACCAGTACCACAGGACATTTTAGTTCTATTTTTTTAAAGCAGCTTTGAAGAGCAACATCTGTTTCTCAAAAATGGAGAGGCCAGCTCCTCAATGGAGCTCTCCATCCCCAGATCACAAATCACTGTGCAGAGAGGCAATATCCATCCCCAAGATTAAGTGGCTGGTAACAAAAGGAGGCTTGTGGGAGAATAAGACTTGCCTAATACCGAAGAAAACAACCCCAAAAGGATACAAAGCAAATGCACCTGGGAAATTATTACAAGTTAAGAAAAATTATCTTGGTGACAAAAATAATACACTTTCTTCTATAATGGCACACAATGCAGTGGTCGCCTTAGTTTGCTAGTCTTACATTTGATAGTCTTATCTAGACATTCTGAATTCCAACCCTTCCTACAACATCAAAATCTAATCAATATGATTACATGATTAAGGAAAAAACCCACATTTTCTAGCAAAAAAAGAACGTTTTTACTCCTAATGCATTTGTGTCACAAACCTTGTCTACTTCCTTGAAAAAGGAAACAAACTAATGTGGAGACACAGTATTTCCATGCTTACTCTGAATAAAAGCAACAACCCTCCAGGACACGAACAAAACCAAGCACTGCATCGGTGAAGGTATTATTGGCACACATTCAGAACATGAGGCACGGATTGACCATGCAGAATGGACAAGACTAAATTATGTCTGCATTAAACTGGAATTTTAGGTCTTCAGACTTAAAAAAAAAATAATCTTAGAATAAACGGTGTATATCTTGACACAAAATTACAGTCATTAGGTGAGTTACCATACTATAAAATAATTTTAATATAATATGTTTATCACCTTGAAATTGTCTTTGTAGATAGTCCCCTAGTAAAATATTTTTCGCAATAAAGTCATTTACCAAGAGCCAAATTGCTTTGCTCCTATTAGAGTTTCTCCTGTACCTATTTTATTTTTGCCTTGACAGTGTATTTTAAAGGCAGTAAAGCAGAAAGCAGTAAAAGAAGCAATAATGAAGGAAGAGACACACAAAGTGATCCTTAATGGATTGTCAGCTCATGAAGGCAATTCACAAGCTGGAGCAAAATGAGTTCTATGCACAAAAGAAATCAATACTCATTGTAGCCTCCTTCCTGCTACACTGCAATTTATCAGCTAAGCAGAATACTGTCACATCTCATAGGTCTCAGAAAACTCTCTGCTCTCCAAAGCAATATTTACTCTCCATGGGTTTCACCCCAGCTGAATTGGATCCATCCATAGCACCCATTTGCTGACTCGTAGAAGATCAGAATAAGGCACTTTCTTCAGCAGCCAAGACCCAGGATGCACCTCCATACCATGAGCTGGAGAACACACAAGACATCCCCAGAGTGCCGTCTGTCGCTCTTACTGCTGCTCATGGATGCCTAGTTACCAGATGGATATTTATGCAAGTATATTTACCATCACTCTAACTTAAAGCTGGTACTTATTCAAATTACCCGAAGCTTGCACCGTACAGTATGCGTTAAGGACAGATAGTAAAAAAGGAAACACTTCCTTAAAAATGGATAAATAAAAATTAAGAGACCATCCACATACTTAGTTATGAATCCAAACATTTTGAAAGTTGTAAACAGCAGCAATAATCTTCACATGGGCAGAACTCATAATAACACTAGTCATCTAACCTGGAAACAAGTACCAAAATTCCTAAACTTTGTCCTTGCTTATACACAAGCCCAATTTATTAACATGAACATTTCTGAATACAATTCAGAGGCACACAGCCCTGCAAACCTATTAACATGGCTGGAATAAATAAGACTACAGAACTGAAAGACACAAAGGTCACAAACTAACCATTTACCTAATGGAGCATATTTCTGCATTTCGGATTATCTGAAGTCTTTTAATGAAACATAATGGCATCAGAGAAGATAACCTTCCCATTAAAGAAGTGCTCACATCAACTCGCTGCTGTAAGAAGCACCCCCAGTGGCCTGGTCGGCTCTGATAGGGTGTCAGGGTTGTCTGTAATTAGCAGTGACACAAAACAGGATTGAGTGGGCAGAAATCTAGAGAGCAACGATAATGAATCACCTGCCCCTCCATGGGATCACACTGGAAGATGCTTGGAAATTGTGGGTAAGTGTTTTGAGATTGGTTATGAAAAGCTCAGAGGTCAATTTGGTAGTTTTCAATTGATAATTTGAAATCCTGCCCCTGGGAAGTTTCAGAGCATTTCCTCTCCCTCCTCCCTCTTCCTCCAGACTGTACGGACACTATTTAAGATGACTTTGGCATGGGTGCAATAGCTACACTGTCTGTTTCACTGGCAGCATAACAGGTGAAAACTTGCATGAAGGGAAAAAGGAGAACTGAAATGGAAATTGGAGCAGACCATTCCATTTTAGAAAGTCTCCTCTGTGCACCCAAAGCATCCTGGATACTCGTCAGATAATAAAACACAGACGGTAATGACACCAGCCCTTACAGACTAGCTCAATTCTCTCCTAATGTAACATTTACCATTTCCTCTGAAAAATAACAATAAATCTTAGAGATAATCATTCAAAACTACAGTCATTTCATGCTTCCAAATACCAGCTGTAAAATTCCAGATCCGAAAACTCCAACCTTCATTTTAAATACCCATTATTAACAAAAACACACTTTTGATTTTGTATTGTCATTGGTACACAGAAAATTAAAAAAAAAAATATAAATGTGATTTTAGAAAAAATTCTGATTCAATTTTTCTTCTCCTGTTTTATTAGCATCAGCAATACCAAACCATGAAGCAAAACTAAGGAGTAGAAGTGAAGCTACATGTTTTAAAGGCTTCCCCCTGACCAAATAGGCATCTTCTAGAGCAGATCACTTTTTCTCCTAATATCTTGCCTGCTTTTCTCAAAGAAAGGGGAAATTTTGGTCAGAAGACTTAAGAAACTGCTACAATAGACAGAGCAAATTGAGGCAAAAATAATTAATCTTGGGAAATTGCTCCCTACTCTGGTAATCTTGGCCTCTTCTTTTTCTAGAAGATTCCCACTAATTGCAATGGAAGTACTCAGAGAAAACTATTAGTTCATGCAGGTAAGGGACTAAACTCTAGGTCTCATCAGCCAGCATTGGTCAAATACAAACAAAACAAACCTAAACTTTCCATTGAGCTTCTACCAGCCAAAGAGCCTTGGAACACCCCATGTTAATGCCAGGAAGGCCACAGAAATTAAATTACATGTAAGAGTAAAAGCAAGAGGATGAAAGAGAGGTGACAAGGTGTATGAAAGATACTGCCTCCTTAAATGAGGAGGAAAAACGCTTGAATAAATATTGTGAACATACTTTTTTTTCTTAAGAAGCAGCAGACTGACAGCTTCTCCTAAATCATCAGCATTTACCATCACTTCAATATGCACAGAATGCTGAGAGTTTGTTTGACAAAACAGATGAATCTAACACACGCACACCTAATAATTTACTGGGGGGGAGAAGACTGACTGTATCGAAAGTTGCTAGTATCTGCTGAGCTATGCTGCACAAAGCAAACTATGAAAACACCTAGACAGTCCCAGACAGAACTGCTACCTTGTCAAAAGGAAAAACTAACAATAAAAATAAAAACATCAGCAGTAATAGACACCAAATTTCAAAAAGAGGCAGTGAAGATTATGTGACAAAATCCTCAAAAAAACCCAAGGAATTTCACGAAGAAATTTGAGGAGCTTTGAATCTACTTCTGGGACACTTAAGAGTAATGAAATGAACAGGAGGACGTTCAGCAAGAATATTCTTTTACTGGTTTGAGTAGTAGCCTTTGCTTCAGTCTTAGAAACAGCTGGACTTTGGAACACCTCTCTGCACAACACAAGTTTCTCCAGGACCTTCCAGTGCCAGAGCACTCAGTGAGGATGTGCAACAGGGGTTGGGTAGAAGGCTCAGGCCAGAGCCCTGCTAGTAAGAACCTTCTTTCAAGAGGATATTTTCCTTATTTGGCACTTCCCACCTACTGCTGGTAAATCTCCACACAAAGAATGAAAGCAATTAATTGGCAGATTAGGGAAACAACAGATTTTCCCTTCACAAGTCAGTAGCTTTAAAAATAACATTAAACCATCCATGCAGCTCTTCATTCTCTCCTCCCTAATCTCTCGTACTCTCTCCTTTAAACCACTGCTATTCTGGAAAACACACACTAACCCCAGACCCTTCTACACACAACCTTGCATCCCATACATAAAACTCAAAAGGAAAAATAAAATATACAGTACACTGACTATTTCTATGCCCTGCACATAGCTCATCACACAGTCTGGAAGTCATCACTTAAGACTTAAAGTAGGAGAAAATTAAGGACTAAAATCTTGTGTAATCTTTGCATGGCAGAGACATTTTTCTGTCTGGTTTCTTCTCACCAGGAAGAAAAGGTTAAAAGTTGAGCAGGAAACCTACACATACATATGCACCTACATATATTTTATGTACACACAAAGTACATACAGATGGATGAGAATAAATGCCTGAACTGGACTGAAAATATATGCTTGGGTTTTTTTGGAGAAAACATTCTCTCTGTAATTACCTCAGAAAAATAAAACAAAACAGGAATGGATAACTCATCCTAATTATTACAAGATTTGCATCAGTAATTTAAAGAATAATAAAACAATTAAACTATTTTTAATACACAGAACTAGCTACTAGCTGCCAATTGTTACATAGTTTTAAATAACATACCCTACTAATGTTTATATATGTTTGGGGGCTTTCTTTCAATATAAGCATTATTCCATCTTCAGAACTAAGTCTGGTGAAACCATTACGTATTCTCAATATTGTGAGGCCAAAACTTACTCAATATGCCAATCTAATTACAGGTTTTGCCAGATATACATACAAGCTGACAGTTCAAAAGAACTTCCATCTTGAAACAGCTCCAAGATTTATTACAAATAAGTTGGGCCTCTTACCAAGACATGCAGAGATTAATTAATTTATCTACTTTACTACATTTTTTCCCTGTTTGCACTACATTTTTCTCAATAACATTATAGCCAGATGCTTCAGTTCTCCCAGGTCAACCTTTTTTATTGGCTCCTTGCCACATACACAATGTCTATGTATAAAAATCATAATTTTTTATAGAGAGATATTAAATTGTCAGTCTTCTCAACACGACAGGCCTGGACCATAAGTAACCCCTTCAGGACAGTGATATAGACTGCCATGCACACCTGGAGAACATGCACTGGTACCAAAACAAGGACCACATCTGCTGATTACTTTCCAAACCAGCAAAAAGAACAAGTTACTTTCCCTCTGGTTATCAGTAGCCTCAATAGAATTTTATCACTCTAAAGATACTAGTACTCCTTCTTTAGACACTCCAAGCATGCTTAACTTTACATGTGACTTCAGATTCTTACCCATTTTCTCTCCTTTATCAGATTTATTTACTTCCACTGCATGATAGAATCTACCAGCTGACAAAACATCAGGGATAATCATGACATTTCCAAAAGGATTTATTACAGATTATAACAGAATCATCACCTTAATGGGATTTGTCACACAATAGTTTAAATCAACTCAATAGATCTACAGGGGATAACAACTGCTTTAAAATATAAGGACCCAAACCTGAAACAGTCATTAGGTACATAATGAACTCCATCAATTCCCATGTAAATCCCAGGCAAGCAGTTTAAAAGCCTGGGTTAGCATGTTTAAGCCAGAAAGCACATGTTGCAAAATCCTTCACCTAAGTCTTTCGCTTTTCTTATGCAATTGTTGATTTTAAGTCATTTAAATAACATCATAGAAGTCATTCTTATATTAAGGCATCTACTACACTCTGAAGAACTGAATTTTCTGCGTTTGGTTTTTTCCTTGGGAAACATTTCCTTTACTCCATTAAAATCAGTTCTAAAAATATCAAAATAATTGATTAATCCCAAATAAACAAACACTTTATCAATTAGGCTAGCAGAATGCTAACCCAGTTTAAAAATAATAAAAATAATATACAAACACTCTTGCTCATACCCTGGCCCATTCTCAGTGAGGTCTGGAACTTGACAAAGAGCAAAAGGAATGGGAGGAACCTCTGGAGCCTGCAGTGCATTAACCATCGACCAGATTCCTACCACATATGTGTACTCTAAACTGCCAATGGCACAAAAGCCCACAGCTGTCACCAAAAGAAGGAGTTTTCATTCAATATGGGCCTTGGGGGAGTCAAAACCAATCTAGCCTGTAATGTCTGTAACCCATTTCTAACTACAGGTTACTGTGGGAAAATTACCTTTTTCACATCAGCAATCCAAAGAAGAAAGAAAAAGAAGAACTTAAAACACGGAACTGTCATTGGGAGATAAGCAGACATGGCTAATTTACAATGTTACAATGCTTTTCAAAAGCTGTATAAGAACACTGTAGACAGAGGTGCTGACAAGAGCATCCGTAGGTAACACATTTGTTTAACACTTTTCATCTTCATACACACCAACTCAAGCAGTTAGCATGTGCTACTTAGTCCAGGCCAGAAGATGGGTACATCTGAGTGTGCCTCGAAAGAAACCACACATAGACAATCAAAATCAACTGCTGATCTCCTCCAGAATGCCAAATACACAACACTGGGGTCAGGAGGCTGGAGCTCAGACAACCTACGCTTGCTGACTGCTGCCCCGGTGTGGCAGATGTTTTAACAGACATAAAATTACAAAGAAAAGTGATCCTGCTTCAAGCTTTTCCCATAGTCCTTCATTCTTTTGGGTTTTCCTTTAAATGTCTACATAAGTAATAGGCAATAGCATGCTTACTGCATATTGTTGCATGTCAGACTTCCCCTGAACTGGAAAAGAAAAAAAATCATCCAAACATACATTTCTTTTATTTCCCAATTCAACTGTTCAGTAATTTTTCCTTTTTGGTTTGCCAAGCCAGATAACACAGACAGCTTTATGTGCCTGCCCATCCCTACGAATCCAAAATTTGGGAAAAGCTGACTTACACAATAGAATTAAAAATGGCTAAACGTAGAAAGTTGAGAGGAACAAATAAAAAACAGGGAGAAAAGAGAACATGGGTCTAAGACAAAGTCAAAAATGCCTTTATCTGTCAGGGAGATGAAGCAATATTTGATACCCACAAGAACAGACACCTCAGCCCATGATGCGCTCCCCTTGAACTGCATCCTATCTTACATTTTGATTTATACTTTAAATAAGGGACTAAATCAAATACATTAAACTTTGAATAATAATCTAAATCAAATATACTAAACTACACTATAAAATAATCAGTTTAGGCTGCTTCAAATTATGGCATCAATAGCAACTAAAAATTAAGTACAGTGGAATTTAAATTCCTTGGGATTTTAAAGCCTGAGCCCATTACTACATTGCACTAGTAACACCCCGCTAAGCTGTCAGGGCTGTTCCCAGGTGCAGTTCCCTCTCCTGGGAAAGAGTCCCTCTGCCTAAACCTATCACCAGACTTTTACCTGCCTTCTCCCTTGAGGTGTGGTAACTATACTTAAATCTCAGCCAGGTCACAGCCAGCTCTTTCCTGGCACCTCTACTCTCTTCTCCATAAAAGGAACTGCTTTGGAAGCCTCAGTCCTTTTAATTCTCCTTTTCATCTGCCGTAAAGAATACGGTGTCCCTTTCCTATTCCAAAGGAACAATTAGTCAAAAATTATACAAATTACTGTAGATTTTCTTTTAAGTCCCCAACTTGCTGATCACAGGCAACATAGTCAACTGCCCCTGTGCATTTTCACCTACCCTGTCTTATCTCACTAGCTAATACTGATTATTTCCCATTGCACTTTCATCCAGCAGTTTGACAGCACTCAAAGCCTTCATAAGAACTCATTGACAAAGCCTCTAAAATTACTAAAATTGAAAGCATGTAAGATATAAACATAAACTCAGAGTAATTATGGACTTCTAGCACAAAATCCATTCCTGGCTCCCAGAAATAAAACACATCTTTATGATTTCATCACATTGGACAGTTGGCCATAGCACAGATGAAAATGAGCTACAGTTCATTAGGACTAAAGTCCTGAAGGACAAAGCCTGTATTTCCAGCCTACCTCCTCTGCTTCTCAGAAGTCAACACTGCTTTATTCCCTTGCTTACTTTTAAACCAAGGATGGCACCACAGAGCCCATTCATCCAAGCAGATGCCCAAGCTATGTTCACCAATGTTTATGGAAGCCAAATCTGCATGCTCCCAGATGGCTGCTGCAGCTCAAGCCTGGGTTAGGTCAGATATGAAGACACAGGTGAAATGGATTTTATGCTGAATTTGTGCTATTGGCAGGAGAGAGAACAGAAGCTTTAGTTTAACACTGACACAGGCAGGCTGTGTGTGATTCAAGGTGAAGTCTACAGGCCAAAGCTACCCTTCCACATTCCAATAAAGAGCAAGATCTGGGCTACCTCCAACATTTTTTTAAGCTTGGTAACAAACTCAAAGGAAGTGTACACAAACTCGAATGAGAGAACTGTGCCATCCTCCACCCAAGAGCAAAATTCTCTTCTTGGTTTATTTGCAGAAAGTTGACTAACACCCATCTTCTGAACTGCAAATGTCTGTCACCCAGTCCAGTATTCGTCCCCAGTGTCTCCAAAAAAATTGAATTCAAATAGACCTGTCAACACTCAAAGTCTACATATATAATCCAACCAGAATGGTGATTCTCTACAGCCTACAAAAAATCTACGTGTGAGGTGCACTTTGCCTCTGTGTTCATTTTTTAGTAACAAAAGACAGGAATATAAAGCACAAGTATCTGTTGTAAAGTTCTGTCTCACAGATGAGTGGGATTATGATTATACAACACATTTCCAAGAATATTAACATTAAACTTGCTAAATAGACTTCTAGATTACCTTGCTTCCAGGCTGCTTTGTAAGTTGTCAATAGGTATTATAAATGTAAAACAGTCACTATTATCTTAACAATTAACAATTAAACTCTTCCATCCTTACCAGACCTCCACAAAATCACCACGATTTTATCTATATTTCTCTTACTAGGCTAATTCCCACAGGAATATATAATGTTAAAAGTTGCCAAAACAGATTTTTGAATAGGAGCAAAGAGATGACCTTCTTGCCTAAATTACTGTGCCTGGAAAAGCTGTAGATAAAGCAATCTGTCCTTCTTATAATTACTGAGGGATCTGGGGGGAGGGAAAAAAAGCAAGTGCTGCTATTTTAAAATAACATATAAATGTTACACAGCCTAAACTCCATGAGTAGATTTTGAATGAAAAGCAGACACCAATTAAAGCAGAAGGAAAACAAAAACCAACCAAAAAACCCTGACATCATGGGAGTCATCTGCAAAGAGAAGAACTGGCCAAAGCAAGAGAACACTCCAGGCTCACTCTGACAGGAAGATCCCTGCACTCACGGGGAAACGGGAAAATTCTCCACTTGTCCAGCCCCACCAGACAAAAATAAAGAAGCTGATGAGCTCTCATGCTTCTCACTATGTAAACATTTCTACCATGTAATGGAGGTTTTGGAGGGTTTCGATTACTTGTGATTTTTTTTCCAAGATTGTTGTTCTGAGTTTTTACTATTATTACTTTTTATTCTTTTACCCCTAAAAAATTCCAAGATAGTGTTCCCATGAGACTACAGATATGAGCACCTGGGCTGAAGATGTGTCAGGAGTTTGGGACCAAACTGTAGGAAAAAAGAACACTTTCCCTGCCAACTCTAACAAACACTAGATGCAAAGAACAATAATAACAATCTTGTCACAGTTTTGCAGCTTTTAAATCATGGGAAATGGCAAATTTCTCCATGTTTGTTTTCCACCCTGAAATTCCTGTTTGTGTACTCTGTTGCTCTTCCATTAGACCAGACAAGTATTTAGCAGCACTGGACAGAGTAAGAGGAGTCTTTGCAATGCACGTGGCTGCTTAAACTCCAAGCATCAGGCTACAGAGATGGATCCAGAGCTGCTGATCAGGTACTGGGAATTCCTGTTCTCTCCAAGAAATTCCTGGTATTTAACAGATATTGCAAATTTGTAAGAGGATGAGATGCAAAGAAAATTAAGCAGGGGTCTGTTGCTTAAACACATCCCGAGCCTTTCATCCAACTGATAGCCCTAGTCAAAACTTGCATTCAAGGAGATTTAGAGTCCAGTCAATTGGTAGAAAAGATGAATATTCAGAATTATCTCAAAGTATTGAAAGAAAAATTTAAAAACCTTCTTCATAAAATATTTGCATCTTTGAAATTAAATAGAAGAAAACAGGGGAGAAGAGGGCAGTAGTGAAGAGTATTTAATATACATTTTTTTCCAAAGTAAGATCATAAAAAATACAAAGCAATGCATTTAATTAGTTTTTCTCTAATTATCTCTTCTAACACTTCCCTCTCCCCCTTTTTTCCAAACTGAATATCAAACAGATGTATTCAGGATACAGAGAGATGTCACTTCATTTCAATTATAGGACTTTTCTGTCAGAATTGCAAGAAGCTGCAATACAAAAGTACAAAGAACATTCTACTTTTAATAAACTACTTTTTGGCAAAGAAAATTAGATCAGCTCAAGGTTTCTCCAATGTCATACAACAAAGATGCTGCAGCACCCTCCCACCCTGCCTGGGAGTCATCTGATTCCTGCTCTTGCCTGCCAGGACGTGGCTAATGGCTATTTCCAGGCTTTGGCTTCCCACTCCCATACCCAGCTGTGCTGAACTGCTCTTGTCCTTATGCTCACTTTGAGTCAGAGCCAACTAATCTTCCTCAGATGTACCTGGCAAAAGTGAGTTCAGTTACGAGTCTTTTCCATCAAAATCTAAAACTACAAACAGAAAACAGAAAAAAAAAAAAAAAAAAAACCAAAAAACACAACAAACCCACATAACAAAACCCACCAACTCCAGGTTTTCACAACATTTATGCCAAGTGGCAGCAAATGGTCACAGTTGTGACACTTTTACCAAAATATACAGCATTACACGTGGCTTTGAAATGTGCATTTACAACCCACACAATATTTACTGAAGCCAAAAGAAATCAAGAGCTGTTTGGTTTGGGGTTGTTTTTTTTCTTTTTAAAGAAGGCGCAAGACCTGCAATTACAGCCTGGGTGACATCCTCAAAATTCAGCATTTCCCCCAGCTATCAATGTTATTGGTTCATAAATGACTGTTTCTAATTATGCCATTAATAAACCAAGTTCAGATCAAAATTTGTATATTATTCTTTCACCTTACACATCTATTTAAAAATTAGCTTGATCAGCTTCTTTACAACTGAGAAAAGCCTGTCATTTTTTCCCCCTAAATTTAACTACACAGATAATATTACTGAGTCAACAAACAACAGTAAATGTGGGAAGTAAAATAACAAAGGTACTTGGTAGGGATTTTACAAAGATCACTACGTGCCCATATATTTTAGTTCATTTTTATTGAGCAATTTCTAGGTGGGCAAAAAGCCAGCTGAACAGAAGGAGCCAGCAGAGGCAGGTAGCAGTCACCCCATTTAGGCTCTTATGTCCAGTTGTTAAGGGGAGCTGTCAGCTCAGGTTATACATCAGTAACAACAGCAGAATGCATCACTACCAACCTCGCTACCTTGTAATTTAAAATATATACAAGTGACCTGCCAGTAGTGGTTCAACAGGAAAATGGTTGCATTTAAACTCTGTAAAATACTTCTATACACAACCATGTTTGGCCACTCACTGGTTTCCTTTGAAAAAGTCAGGAGCCTACAGAGGTATTATCTTCCTTAATTTCACAAATGTAAGTGTCTTAACACATGAAATAATCCATATTCTAACAAATACTACAGCCTTTTATATACATCTCAGCATTTTGCTGCAGCAAATAGCAAGCAATAATGTTTCAGAAGTTCATGTTGTACACATTTCATCATCTAATGCAAACATTTGCACATATTTTACATAATCAAGGAAAAAAGACTCATACAAACAGTCAACACTATGAGAAAGGAGCCCCAGCATTAAACTCAACAGGCCTTTTGCCACCAACTGCAATGAGAAATCTTTGCTGTTCTGATTGCCAAAGCAAGGAAGAGACCCTCAGAAACAAGAACATAAATCAGAGAGCTAACACTCTCTCTTCTGGCCACACAAGGAGCTCTGTAGCCAGGAGAAGTCTGGGCCATGTCCCACTGCAAAGCAGCGTCGGCTATCAAACCTTTCAGAGATCCCAAGTTGTCCACCAGAGTTCCCATCCCAGAAAGACAGATCAGAATGGTCTTCCAATTATTTATTTTTACATCTTTAAGCTAAATCTAGTTTTCCCCATGCTGTTGCAGATGTCTGGAAGTGATCAGAGAAGGTTGGATGAAAGGACAAAGTTATTTTGATGCAGTGATGTGGGAACAATTGCTAAAGAAATGCAATGGGGCAGCTCTGCTGTGTTGGTGCCAAGCTCCTCTTCTGGCCATGAAGCACAGCACGTGATTTGACTTAATTACTGAGCTTCTACAACAAACTCTGCCTAGTGTCAGATTAAAAAGCCTTTAGGGGTTTAACCATCTCTAAATAACATTTTCTAAGATTGTGCCTTGTTTTTCTGACCCAATTTATACAATCCTAAATGTAAACAGATTAGGAAATAAACATATGCAGTGTGAAAACCACGAGGTTTTTTTTGTGAACTTAGATCAATCAAGTGGAAAGGATAAACTACTTAAAGATGCAATCATTGAGAGAAGATCTGAAGAACACAGGGGCAGATAGTGTAGGTATAGTTCTTCCTAATGATATGATTACCCCAAAATGAAGCCAGAAAGACACAATCTAAAGGGAAACACAGACGGATGGACACAACACTGATTCTGCTCACAAATGCTCCGGAAGAGCTTGAACTTTTCTTGCAAACCTGGTTTGTGGGTGTTTACTTACATGATATCCCCACAAATTTTAATGATGAGCAGACCAATTAACTCAGATGAATATTCTGCTGGAGAAAAAGCAAACCAAACTGCAAACATAAATTAACTTAATAAAAACTCTACGGGCTTCCATAAATATACCATCAACCTGTCCCATACTTTCATTTCTCAACTGAAAGAAAATACCTGCTTCTAGTAAATGTTGTTTGGCAGAAGTGAGCACACGAGCAGATGTGTCTGCATTAGTGCTTTATTTCCCAAAGCATGTGCCTCTGGACATCCCAACTGCTCTCATTTACCACGTGTTGATTCTCACCATGGAGAAGTCCTGGAGCACACAAGTGAAACTGAAAAGTACTCCAGGACTCACCTAACACACCCCACCTGTTAATGGCCTTTCAGCCCACTGGAGCAGACCAGAGACAGCCAGAACGAAAAGCCTTCAGGTCCATCCATTTCACACACTGCAGGGTTTGATGCTCTTGCCCTACAGACCTGCTTCCCTTGTGCCTTCTCACTTGGTAAAACAGATTGTCAACAACACAGGGAAGAAATTTTGTGTGCTCTGTGTGCACCTGTGCAAAAGGGAATGTTTGTATGCAAGCACGTAATATAAAATTTGAAATGTTTTATTTTTGTCTTGCTGCATCATCTTACACACTGCAAAGGAAACTGTAACTATTATAAGCATAATATCTAACTGTACTTTCACCTTATAGACTAAAATGCTGATTCTGGAAATAGCTCAGCCTACATAATATGTAGACATATGGCCACATCTACATTATAAAGAAATTGCACAAGAGGATGCATCTCTAGATTGATGCAGTGCTTGTAAATAAACAAGTATCACAAGCAGGTCAGGAACTTAACCTCACATTAGATTCAGTCTGATGCCTAGACCAAACTCATGTGTTTTGAAGCTTTCCAAAGGTCATTAACTGGTTTGGATCCTTACTGGTGGCTTAACATGTATTTTAGTACAATCACAGAGGGGAGTTTAATTTCATCTAGTTCCCCTGTCCCAGCACTGCTGTGAAATCACACCAACATGTGGTAATGGGGGCAAGATGATTCACTTCAAAACTACAGCAGGTCTCTGAAACCAATTCACAGAATCACGGAATGGTTTGTGTTGGAAGTGGACCTTGAAGATCATCTCATTCCAAACCCTCTGCAGATGCTGGCAAAAATAGCACTACAGCATTTAAACCACATCAGTGCAGGTCCTACAGCTCAAACAGGCAACCCCAGGTTCTCACAAGGTTACACCCCTTAGCTGTTACCCACATCCTCATGCCTGCCCTTCACTGTCAGCAGTGCAAGGTGATTCAAAGCACCTTGGCCTAGGAGGAAAGCAAGCTAAGCTGAATCAGTTTGCTCATCATTTCTCAGGCTAAAAGCATGCTCAGATTACATAGGGTAACATTTCTAAGCCAAGGTAATGTGATCATTCCTACATCCCCATGACTGACTTAGACATTCACTAATTATTGCTAGAGGAGGCATAAGTAGCTCTCTTCTGGCTCCCACTGATTGGCACAAATCAGGGAAGGCCATGTGGAATGGGTAGAAATTGGATCAATCTTCAGGCTATTCAACAGGTCAGACACACCTGAAGTAACCAAAGACACATATGTATTACACACTAACATCCCAACAAACATGTGATTCACTCACCACTGCCCAGTTAGAGCAGACCATACAAGATATCTCATTTACAGTGCATTTTATTAGTGGAAAAGCAAGACATGACCCTATTTTAAAAGCTGTCACTTACTGACAGCTTGTAATATGTTGTTACAAACACTGAAAATGAGTGAAACAGACACTTTGCTTCAGGAGGAATGAGATGGGAATGACTGGTATGTGTCTTGGTCTCAACACATAGGACTTAGCAAGTCTGATGATAAGCAAATGTATGCAAGACTGACAACAAAAGCTTGACAGTAAGACCACTGAGTGCACCTATGAATTTACCATGAGATTAATTTCATTTACATGCAGGCAACATTAAAGGAAACAGAAAATCTATTGTATTCATTAAGAAACTAAATATATACAGTGAAAATTGGCATTTAATACAGCATAAGCAAGCAAAATGCACACTACGTGAGCAGGGATTTTTCAAAAAAAAAAACCACTTTTTTTTTCACATGAAAAGTCAGGAGGGTTGTGTTCAAGTGCTAGAAAGGCTCATGATCCCTGCCTGCCTAGTGATTTGAACATACTGAACTAGTATTCCTACACAATACAGCATAACAAAGCCAGTTATCTTCTGATATCTGATAACTTTAAACAATTTATACATTTCAGGAGAAGTTGTATTTCGAGGTAGCAAGTGTATAAAATAATCAAGAGATGTTCTTCCTATCAGTTGAGTGATTGTAACATGAAAAGATATGAGTTTTATTGCACAAGAACTGCTAAGCTTTCCCCTCAAAGATGCTGGGTTTTAAATATTTCATAACGTTGCTTTTTCGAGTGGTACTAAATATTTTTAAAGATGTTACCTCCTCACTAAATGTCTTGTTAAGTGGCTTTTTTAAACAAGGCAGCTGCTTTCCAAGCATTTAGCTTTTCTGCACACTCTGAACCATCAGCTTGATGAACAGCACATACCAGTGTCTGACTCCTCACAGTGCCTGACCCTTTTCCATGTACATACACAGACCAGTAAGCACACGAGTGTCTATGCATAGGCAGCATTGAATTACCACACATATGTTTATTACAGTATTTGATTGTTACTGTCACCTGGCAATACTGTTCTTGTGGGAGACAAGCAGGAAAAAGCAGAAGAGAAACTGTTCAACTTTAGTGAGACTTGACAGGAGGAGCCCAAAGTTTCACAGTCCTGTTTTTCCCTTCAGAAAACACAGTTTTAGCAATATTAAATTTTCAGTATACGCTTTTTCAGTTTCTCCTTGATTTTTTTACTTTATGTAGCTCACAAGTACAACAGAAGGAGCAATTCCCAACGTAGCTCATTATACACTTGAGCAAAGCTACATCCTGCCACAGGTCCTTGAGATCTTTGCCAGAAATGGCCAGAGTCACAGACTTCTCTGAACAGTCCATCTCTCTTCTAGTATGGGCACTGCCCTCTTCCAGCTACCAGCAACTGAACCCACCTCAGCACTTCTTGCAATGCTATCGAAGCAATACATACTTTGTTACCAGCCAAGTCCTACTCTGCTGCCTCACCCTCTCCTCATTTCTTAAAAAATCACTTTTTCATAACTTCTTTGTATCTTTTTGTTACAAGCCACAGCCCAGGTCTTTATCTTACAGACCAGAAAGCCAATTCACATCAGATCAAGTGCTCACCACCCTGATGAAGGGCAGTTTAAAACAACAGACTTCAATTTTCCTATTATCGTCTCATTAAAAAAAAAAAATAAATAAAAATCTTCATTGTCATGTGATCATGCCTTGCTTGCTCAAGTCTACCTGAATACAGCCTTCAGCATGCTGTCCATATTATTAAAGTAATGGTGGCCCTGAAAATATATTTTATATATGTATATTTCTGTGCACAGCCACACACTTACTCTGGTGTTTGAGGCATTTTTTATCAAAGGAAATAATATTAATAACTACAGGCTCATTTAGAAATACAAACTTCTGAGTTCTATTTAGTGGGGTTTTATGAGGATTTCGCTCCCTTGTAACTGCTCAAAAGAAATAATGTAGATTACTACGAGCAGCAAAATAGAGTAGCATAAATCAGTTTTACCATTCTCTCATTTGCAACACCTAAATACAAAAATTGCCGTGTTTTTCAAATCAGTTAAATGCCAGCTGCAATGGTATCATTACATCTGTATCAGATCTAACAAATTAACAAGCAAAGTAATTAGGACTGTATTAGAGACTTTATTCTTACAACATAATCAAAAATACTTCTTTACTTCTATCAAAAAACTTAAATGTCAAAACAAAAGCTCAGAGCTCGAATTCTCATTTTCTGTCTGAGTAAAAGCAGTTAATCTAGTTCTAAAATGGCATCTGGTTTTGAGAAGTAGCTTGCAAAGATCTGGGATAAGAAATGGCACAAAGCTTAAAAAATACAAAAAAAGAAAGTGAGCATTAGAAAGGTATAGGCAGAAAGGAAAAATTATGCAGAAGAGAGCATGTGACAAAGAACAGCAAAGCATGAGCACAAGACAGACAGACATTATAAAGGTCAGGTACTATAACAGAGAATTGCATTTAACAAATCATCTTCTCAATTACAAGTCATGTAGTTATAGGCAGTTCCCGCTCTTCCCAATCATGGATATAAAAGAAATGGAACAGGGAAATAAGAAACAGCAGTAAGAAACATAAAATACTAAAGTTTACCATATGGTTTAAAAAAAAAAAAATAAGTCTTGGGTTACATCGAGGAAAGCAATCACTAAAACTGTTCATTTTCTCCCAAGTATTTCTCAAATACAGAGCTCCATCATGAAAATGATCACTCACTGGGCAATCTTGGTATCCCAGGATTTTATTTTATTTCTAAAGGGTTCAAGGATGCATAACAATTTGTCAGCATTGCATTTTAAAGTTCTATGATGTTTTCTTTCCTTCCTTTCATGGCCAAGTTTGGTACTTTAAGAGGCGTGAAAGCAACATGGCTGTGCCATCTCAGTGTCCTACAGGCACCTTACTCCCCAAGCACAGAGAAGGGGGGACAGAGGAAAACAGCTCAGCTGTCCCAAAGCAAAGCAACACAGAATCTCAGCGAGTTATGTCCTGTGCTTCCCTACAGCAACGAGAGGTGAAAGAGAACAGACAGACGTAAAAGCTAATCCGGTTACGAGAAAGTTGACAATAATGTGCATTTCTGCAGCCTGGCAATCTACAGCATCCCTGGGAAATGGATGTTGCAAAAGCAGGATGCTTCTTCAGATTAAATAACCACACATCTTGACTGCTTTCATATTTTGTTACAACTAAAAATTAATTTAGGGGTATTGGTGTCTAGCAGTCATCTGCTGTGAAGCTCAACTTCATTCAATTTATATCTGTCATTTTAAAAATTCAGTCTATGAAGAAATGATGTTTGTGGTAGATGGTAAGTGATGAGAATGACAATCTAGTCAGGATGGCAAAATTGAGAAAATGAAATTGTGCAACTGTAGAAGAATCAACAGTGAGATCTAAGTTCAACACAGCGCTGGTATTTCTAAATATTTGCTGTGAAAGTAGTAAATTTTACTTTTTTCTTCTTCCTCATAAAGAAACATTCAGTGGATTCAGATCACCTCACTAACTAGAAAAATCACTTAAGGAGAGTCAGCTAAAGCGGACTGGGAGGTCAAAGATCTTATGCTAGAAAATTAATGGACCCACCAAGGTGAGATTTGCATAGAGCAGGACAACACAAAATGTTAACCAAGCTAGGGAGATTTTGCACAGATTGAGAAAAAAAAATGGGGAAAATAAGGCAAAGGTTAAAAGACAAAAAGGTTACAAATAAAACTTTTGTTTCTGTGTAGAAGTACTTAATTTTTAATTCTATTCTTTCACAACAGAAAAAAAGTATATGCACACAAATACACAACTTAGAGCACGTAACAGTGCAAAACAAAATAAATCTGTCAGCTCCTGACAAGGATCACATTATTCTTACAAAATACAAACAAGCCTATCCTACAAGTATTTTGACCCAAGATTATCAAAGCACCTTTCTAGAAGTTGAAAATTATATCTGATACATCAAAAGCAATGGAGAAGTCATAGCACAACTAGAGACTCCAGAAAACTAAAAACTCTACCCACAGCCAAATGCTGCATTTGTGGCAAGGAATTTGAGGAGTGGAGGAGGGAACAGGGAAGTGATAAGAATAAGATGAAGTGAGTGGTCCCAATGATGCTAGTGAGATTATGTATAGCATAAGCACACGCCACTATAAATGCAGACTGCACAATCCACCCCCAAGTATCTACACATCAAGGAACCACTAGCAACACCCATGGAATTCTTCTAATTCACCTTTTATATGGACTACTGGGAACCATTTAGATGGATTTATGTTGAAATGCTGGAGCGAGTTCAAATAAAAGCCACACCATAATCAAGACTAGGGGAATTGATCTATGAAGAAAGAGGAAAACAGCTAAGCATGCCAAGCTTGGAAAACATGCAAATAATGAGGATTCTTACAGCTAACAAATATCTGAAGAATGTAAGCATCGAGGAGAGACAGTAATTAGTCAGGACAAAATGGGCTTAAACTTCAAATAGCACAAAGGAAGCACAGTTGCAAAACAGCAATAGTTTCAGAAAATGCTTCCTGAGATAAAAGTGCCACAGATATTTTAAAGCATTCTATACAGATTACAGATCACACATTAGATCACCTTATGTGGAGTGAGTTGCAATCTATACCTCCATACCATGGTCCTACTAGACAGCTGCTGGACACAGGCTACAAGTAAAGAGCCCTTTACCGTCTTTTTTTGACGTGAATGATGCTGCCTTCTATTCCAAACCACACTCCACCAAAGGTTTGTATGAAAATATAACTATATTGAGTACTTAAGGCTATTCATTTAAATTAAAATTTTGAAGTGATTACAGCTAATAAACATGCTATTTCTAAACCTCTGAAGTGATATTATGATTCTGATAGACCATATGGTTTCAGTGTATTTATACTGCATGGAGTTCTTTGGAGCCTTTTTGCATGTCAGCTGTGACTGAGGAGGTGTAGTGGGGACACACAGCAGGTTTGGGGGGAGGGGGACCTGCTGGGGACCTTGTGGCAGACCCCACTCCCATTGTGGTGGGTTGTGACACTGCTGTGAGTCCTTCACCCCACCTCAAGCCTCAATACTGTCAAATTTAAGGAAACGTTTCCTTAATTAAAGTCTTCTTTCCCAACTCCAATACCCAAATCAGTAATCAAATGTTGGCGTTAATTGGCAACAAATTAAATTAAGCAAAATTCCATGTGTTGAGACTGTTTTGCCAGCAACAGGAGCAGATGCTTTTCTAGAGGCAGTATTTAATTTATTAAGACCCCATTCACTTGCTAGCAGCACTGAGTTTGATCAAGACCTCCTGTGTCACTGGGAAGGTCATAGCTTCTCTTAAGAGTCCCCATAAGTAAACAAGAAATGTTGCTGAATAACACAAAATGTTACTAACTTCTTGCAACATTAATCCAGTTCTTTAGAGTGACACCAGGAGAACCTCTGAAGAGGAGAGGCACAAGTATTTTTTTCTCTATAGGTCACTGAGCTATTAATATTTTTCACTTTGTCTCACTGTTCCCATGGAGTCATGTCAGGAGACAGAAGTACAGTCACATTAACCCTATTGCAATCCTGCCATTTGGTTGAAAATGTGGCCTATTAGTAATTAATCTTAGAACTGGAGGTAATAATAGCACTCTCCACTTCACTGATAGGACTGCTCATCCTGCATTTATAGCTCCTACAAGGACCCTTGACAGGGGAGAGAACCAGGGGAATGTGTCAGCTACTGCAAAAGGAGATAGGAGCTTCTGACTTTGTAACCCATAATTTACCAAAAGCTTTTTCTTCATTTCTTTTTCTGCAGTTAAACACATACTTGGAGAGACAAAAGGTCCGGTTTTTTTCTCTCAATGCACACATGAGAGACTCATTAATGTTAATTGGATTTATGAATGCCTGTTGAAAAGAGAAGAAACCGTAAAGATTTCCCATTTGCAGGGAAACAATCAAAGGAACAATTTCTTGTTCGTCTTGCTGATGAAGAGATGAGGAAATAATGGATGAGTCACTTTACATTATGATTCAAAATTCTTAAAATAGAAGACATGAAAACACCGATTTTTGTACAGGTCATATTCATGTAAGGGACTCTTTCTAAGAATCCAATTTGAACCTTCAAGTGTAGTCCTGCTTCTAATTACCCAACTCCAAGAATAAATCATGGTCTCTGAATTGTAATTACACAGATTTGTTGCTATAATTCAATTTGTCAGGTGTAAAATTCAAGTGTAATTTCCTCTACCCCCCACCCCGTAGCCTTCAAAGAGACATTGCACTTGAGCCATTTGATAATTTATTCCGTATTGTAGCTTTCACATTTACTATGCATAAAACTTCCAACAGAATTTTTTTTAGAAGGTGATTATATATGACTCTAGTTACTCTACTAACTGATTTGAAAATAAATCCACATTCATCTCTTTGCTGCAATACAGTCAGCATTAGCCATTATCTACCTGGCTTGCAGTGATCAGAGCACTCCAAGGCAAGCTAAACATTTCTCCAATTTGTGATGGGGATGAGGCAAAACATACACAATCTTTGCATGCACAGATTTGGTCAATAGGAACTTCTCCAAGGATAGGCTTCTGCTCAGTCCCAGACAACTAACTGGAAACTCTTTGTATCAACTAGCCCCCTCCTACAGAAAAGAGAGATTGAACTTGGCACTGCCCTCAGAATCATGTTTTCTCTACATAAATCATGAACTATAAGAAATTAGTGTGATGTCACACAACTTCATTAAACAACATGTCTCAATATATAGAATGTATATTAAACAATAATAGACAAAAATATTTATATAAAATAATATAAAAATACATATAGACTTGTAACTTTATAATACTAAGAAATCATATATCCAAAACAAACAAAAAAATCAACCCATCAGCACACCATACCCACTGCATGAAAAGATGCAAAATACCTGACCCGTTTCCTGGAAATACTCAAACTATGAAAGCATACACAGTCCATACCACAGTGCGAGAGCTCTGTGGGCTGAGGATGATAAGCTTGATGGTTTGTTCCTTATTTTCCCCCTCTATGGAACAATCTGCATCTCCACAAATGCAGGAGTGCAGCGTATAATGCCTTTAGAAAATGCTTGGCTTGAGTTTTCCCTGCCTCTGCATAAAGCTGTTCTAATGACAACAAATCAATTCCTCTATCAGTTGTGCTTCTGAGTACCTTTTAAAAGCCTTTCCAAAATTAAGATTATATACTCCAATAATTTTTAATATGAAAAAGTGTAATCAATAAAATACTGCTGATGATGCATATGATTTGTGGAGAGTGAGAGCTAAATATGAATGAGTTTTGGACAACTTCCGAGTCTATCATCTTTCTTAATTACAAGTTGGGTCACTGACTATGAATCGCATGACTCAGCTTGGGAATCCCTACAAAGAAATCCTAAGTAGATTTAATAGTTGCTTTTGATTTATTTATTATTCAGATCTGCAACAAGCCCTGTATTTCAGACCTCTGACAGATGAGGAGCTCCCCAGAGAAAGCCAGTGCAGACACCACTCCTGCCAGCCGTGATCTGGGGCCAGGGAAGCCACAAGCACCCAGGCGTCCTAAAAGGCTGGGAGCAGGGCATGACAGTCACACATCTCACTCCCCAAGGAACCTCATCACAGATACAATTAAAAGCTACTCTCCTACAGATCAAACATGGAATTGTAACCTTGACAGAGGATGGAAGGGACATTTAGTCCTGCATTTTGCTTAAAAGCACAATCAAGTAAATTAAGGCTGTTCAGTCAAGCTTTGGGAAACTCCAAGGATGGAGATGCTATGATCTCTTTGACCACCTCTTTCCAGTGCTTGACCACGCTCAATTTTTTTTGTTTTTCCTTGTATCTGATCAGGATTTCCCATCTCTCAGCTTGAGCTTGAAGCCTCCTGTTACGCCTTCCAAGTCTGACTGACCAAAAATTCTGCAAGAACCTGAATAAACAAGGCAGATAGTGCCACTGCCACCATGAATATACTGACAGTAACAGGCGATCCTTTGTCACGGCCTTCCTCCAGTTTATCTTAGTATCAGCCACAGTAATAATAGTTTATTATCATTCGGTAACTCCACCCTTTCTCTCAACGAACCACCTTGGGTATTTTTGTTTCCTTCACATACCAGCTGCAGTTTCCTTTCAGAAACCAGAAAACTCCACTTTTCCTTCTTTACTTCTCAGTGTTTTATAAAGCAGGTCCTCTCTGAGCACACTCAATCACCATGGGCAGTTGCCAGCAAAACATTAAGGTACCAGGTTTCACTAGACTTTTCTAATTACATTGCTTGACACTTCCGTACCCACGAGCACTCAAAGGTGTTTCATAAAGAAAAGCTCAAGTATTTCTGACATACTGTTGGTAGCAAGCTTTTCTTTCTGCTCAACAGGCTGCTACTATTAAAACTCTACACCTTTGGAAGTGATCTTTTAAAACTGCTTTAATCTCTTTCTAATCCTTAATTCTACCTGATATTTCATGCAAATTTGCTTATTTGCCAAAAAAACAGGTGTCAGATGATTTACTAGCTCATTTGCACAGCAGAAGGACAAGTAAATATTATCTTGAGTTTTCCCCCTCATTAAATACTTTTCTTAAAACTATCAGAAAATGAAATCAGTATTACTATTAGAAATATCAATGCAAAGAAGCAACAAAAATCATCTATTCAGAGGTATATTCCACTGCTACCCTCAGACTATTCTGAAGCACTAATTATATTTTAAGAATGTTTCATAAATAAGCCGCATAAAAGGTATTTTGCTTTAAAAAAAGGCTACAAATTGTTTTATTTGTATGAACAGTTTAGCGCTCATGCAAAAGAGCATAATGTTCCTTATGCAATTACATGAAGCTTCCAGAACGTCACTTTTAAACAAACCTAAAATCCTTTTTTGACAATAAAGAGTATTTTGTAAAAATAGAATACTTAAAAAAGCCTGGAGACTACAGTCAAGTGTACTATGGCAAGTAAATAAATAAGAAGCCCAAGATTTCTGGTATAAAGCTATTTATACCACTGCTTTACTTTGCCTCTTTTTTTTTTTTTTTTTTTTTTTTTTTTTTTTTTTTTTTTTTTTTTTTAAATTCAGAAACCAAACCAAATGAGTGTTAAACATCTGGGTAAACATCTTTCTGGTTTTTTTCTTTCCCATATTCAAAATGGGGAAGAGGCTTTGCATTAGTAGGAAGGGTAAGTCATTCTTGGTGTCTCTGATGAGATTCTTCACACTTTTCTCTGTATTAAAGCTTAGGTATATAAAAACAAGTTATCCAAGCCCACATGAAAAATACTACAGACTTATGTAATAAATAAAATGATTGCATAAAAACATCATGGTAGCTACAAAATGTAAAATTTACCTTTGCTGATTATTTCAAGTCTCTTGGTCCAGAGAAGCTTATTACGGCAGCCACAAGCCTTTTCCAAAGGCTGCACCAGCTCACTACTCCTTGCCCGCTGGGAGCAGAAGGCAGAGAGCCATCCCAGAGCCAGTACCCACATGCAGCTCAGGTCACCTCCCCATCCTCCCTGCCCACACGTCCCAGGCACTGCTTACCACCACCCCTCCACTCCCTCCCAGCACCACCACCAATGAACCCAGAGGTTAAGGAGCGAATGGGACGCGGTACTGCAACACTACAGACTGTTACCTGCAAACGGGGAACAGGCTCAGACCTAAGTACCAAGCCTGGAGCAGGCAGGTTTAGGGACTGGTGAGGTTTAGGGACATCTTTGCCTGTGCTATTTTCACTCATGATAAAGTCAGCTGTTTCCAGTGAAGACCAAACATCCTGTACAATTAAAATATTTAAGCAAATTTCTCTAAATAGTTATGCGTTTCAATAATGACTAGCTTAAAAAAAATAAAAAGGCTTTTTGATATGTGGATTTAGGCTTGAGTTGTTTCATGGACTGCTTGGCTAAATCCCTGTGTGCTTCATAACCCTATACAGACCCAAGCACACCCCCAAGTTTGAATTCCAGACATTTTATCAAAATCCATTTGATGAAGGAGTAGCTGATACATTACACTGTAATAAGTATTGTGGTTTCCTATCAAAAACACTTTCAACAGAAATTAAATACTTAGAAATTGCAGCTATTTAAACAATTACATTCTGCCATATAAATCTAGTTGTATTTATTCAAAAAAACAATCCACAAACTTTACGGTTACCTATACATAGAAAATACTTTTTTTATTTCCCCCGGATACAGTCTTACAGGTCTCAGATCATGGAATCATGGAACAGTTTGGGCTGTAAGTGATCTAAAAGCTCAATTAGTTCACACCTCTCTGCCTTGGGCACAGATAACGACACCAATTTTTATTTGCTGTGGAAATACATTACCAGTTAGATGGAAAGAACACAGATTTCCTAGTCCAGAAATTCATTTCTATAAGGCAAAGAGGCAAATTGTAATGGTTGTTTTGTGGAACCAAGAAAACAATCTGACCAAGACTTGGCCAATGTAAGCAATATATTTATACACCACCTGTGAGAAATCTTGCAACATGAATATTTGAGTTCAGCTGGGTCCCAAAAGAGGTAGCCTGATCACTTGTTATTTGGGGAAAGAAGCCTCTCTAAAAATATCATTTTCACACACACAAAAAAATCATTTTAAAGAAATGCAAATCAGCACAATCAGACAAAAAGCCTGACAAGTCCTAAATCATTTGTACAAACCAAGAATATAGAAGAGCTTCTAAAACCAAAAAATCTCTCTCATTTTCTCAAACCAAATCTCAACATCTTCCAGGCTATTTCAAGATTTTTATGACAAACCCCTGTTTTATATCACATGCAGTGAGGGGAGCAGTACCAGGCAGGAGATCAGATCATTCTACAGGCCTTATTTGAGGACTCTCTTTTTCACACCACTATCTGTATAGCTACCACCATTTAAAATTCCATACTAAAAAATATTTGGAAATTTAATCTTTGTATTAGAAAAAAAAAATATTTAAAAAAAAAGGATTCCACAGAAAACCATGTTCACACACTACTTGAATGATTCAGAACAATCATCTTCTGCCAAAGAAAAAACTAAACCCTCTGCCCCATCTGTACCCCTGCCATGGCCAGTCCTCAAAGGAAGGGAATTGTAAATATATTTTAACAAAATAAATTAATTACACTATGAGTTAAAAATTTCCATTTCCTGATGCCTTCAGGCAGTTTCTTATCTCTATTGAACAAACAAGGTTGAACAAGACAAATATTGTGCCTCCTTGTGAGTAAATGTTGTTTTGTTTACTTTGGGGGTTTTTAAACAACAGTAAGTCACAGCTCATCATATAACAGACTCTCAAGAATGCTGGAGAAAAAGCGTTTGTTCTCAGTTCAAAAATGCGTGGAAAAATAAAAGGGTCTGACTAGTATTTGTTTATAAGGGACTGGCCAGATACAGATGAATTAGGAAGGCTCACTCCCTCTCCCATGTTTACATTTGAATCACAAGTGAGCAAACAAAAATATCAACTCACTTTCCACCACCACCAGGCATTAAAAGAATCTGTCCTATAAATAATTATTAACTGTATTAAGATATTAAATACTACAAAATGCCCTGGAATTATTTTACAGTGATTATTTTAGCTCATCCCTACATTTCAATGTAGACTTTGATTTTTGCAGATTGTTTCTGTTGGCATGCCTAAGTGCTGTTCAAAACAGAAAATATTGTAAATGTCACCAGTTAGAGGCATCCAAGATCTTGCAGCTCCTTAGTCAAGTCCTACAAGAAAACCCAACATGCTGAACTAAAAGGCCACTCACTTCTCAGTGTCCTCGAGATCCACTGCTCAGAGTTTTTCCAGCAGTGAAGCCAGGAAGGCCTTCCTTCTGCCAGGAAGGCCAGAAAACCCGTATGTTCCCAGAGTCTACAGGGAAGGTGAGACCTTTATGATTTGCAACATTCACTTTGAAAAGATGTAGTGCATTTAATGATTTCAAAAATACCTGTGGTTTTGAAAATACAGAAGCCAACTTGCTATTTTCCAGTTAGCAACACAGTAAAACAACATGTTAGCAACACTAAACAACCAAGTGTGAGCAATGTGTTAAAATTAATGTTGTGTATCTCTGAACTACGAGATTGTTACGGATATTTGCATCAGAAAATATTCAAGGCAAAGGCTCTCCTCAGACTTACTCTTAAAGGCCTTGATCTGAAAAAACTAAACAAGTGTACTAATTTAACTATGGTAATAGTCTAATTACATTCAACAGAATACCGATGTGTTTGAAGCTTACCATGCATTTAATAAGCTTTTACAGTACAAAAGTCTGTCTCAGTAATAACTCTGAAGCAGAAGCTGCCCCAGTTTAAATTGACTGCATATTGGACTCCAGCTCCTGCTATTTTTTGGACCAGATAACGGACTCTTACGGAGTCTAATAGACATAGGAGCGCTGCATCTCACCGCACAAAGCTTGAGACCTCTCAGAATTGCTCTAGAAATGCACTTAAACTATGACAGCTTCCTGTCCACTGAACCCACCGAAAGAACCCTACTGCTGCTGCCTTGAATCAGCACTGATACAGAGAGCCTCATAAAAATAAAACAAATAGTTTGAGTTCATTCAAATGAACTCTAGAAGCCAAACACAGTTATGATTGTTCTTCACACTTTTCCAGCCTATTTTGTTGTCTTCTGAGTGGCTGATTTTCAATCATGATTTAAGTGATGCTTATTAATTATTAAAATTAAATTAGGCAGACTTTGTCAGTTTAATATTTTAATGAGTTAGGGCTGTTCAGCTTCTCTCACAGAAAAAATGTGACCGTTTTCAAATTCCAAACTCAGGTCAGAAAAGACACTAGCAGATCCACAGGAGGAAAAAAAACATTGATGAAAATAACAAGTGATTTTTTTCCCCCTTGACCAATACAGCTCCAGCCTAAAATCTCTACCCTACCAACTCTGCAACACTAAAGTACATTCCAATAGTTCTGATAAACCCTGCATGTGTAAGATAAAATTTTTAAATTGCCCAGCTACTGGCAATGTATGATATGGCACACAGAATTGTGGGACCTATTTTTACCAGTATTTAAAATAAACTTATGGTAAATACTGTTTATTTTATACGTGTACTAGATGGCTTGGAATCAGCAGACATTTATCCTGATCACACAGAAATACAACTGCAGTATTCATTAGGAAAGCTGTTTTACAGGTAGTTTACTGCCTTCCTGCTGTAGTAGGGTACTGACATAAAATACATTTTTTATGTCCACCACAACAAATTTACTTTAGTTGATGTTGAAATACAAAAATATTACACAAAATATAAAAGAGCTAAAGACAACAGACAGCCTGAACAACAGATGGCACATTCAAAAGACACTTGTGTGTCAGGATTTGAACTCAGTGGAGTTTTCATAAAAGTAGAAGCATGCCCTAGCACTTCTAAAAGAAGTCATAACTATACATATATATATTCTACTCCTGAAATCCCCTGTGTATATATTTTTAACCAAAGTATAAGCCCACACATATATATGCATACATAGAGGTCACTGTTAGATGCAGTAATAGATTTTCCAGTATTTGATATATTTGGTCCTTTAATCAACCACTTGCCAGGAAATTTTTGATCTTACCTACTTTTGATCTGTATCAACAAGACATTTCAAAGTAGAATTACAGAACCATTTACACCACATAGAGGTCTAAAACTTTTCACTGACCTCCTTGGCCAAATAATAACACCTTACTCATTCTGATCACCAACAGAGACAATGTATTTGTCCAATTAAAAGAAGTGAAGGAGCCCTACACAGCCAGTTCTCCACCACTGTAAATCTCAATGAAACAGGTACAAGAGCTGTTTACACTAGTGCAGTATCCTAAGGTGAAATAGCAGGCATTTGGCCACCAGCCCTATACCAGCTACTCAGAAGACCAAAGAGTCAGTTCTCTTGCTGACCAACCAAAGATTTGTAAATATTAACTAGGATATGCCTTAAAAATGTTGTGGTTTATATCCTGAAAGACATTTTAAGGATTTACAAAATCACCTGTGGTGGTGACTCCAAACAACTGATTTCCCTCTCCAGAGAGCTATTTTCTCATACAAGTTCCAAGACTTTTTGAGATTAAAAACTGCAAGACAGCAGCCCCAGCAAGGAAGATGAATTATGAAAAAAGACTACTATAATTTGGCATCAATAACATAAGGGCTAAAGAAAAATAACACAGTAAGTGCATTAAAAGTTCAGGAGATCCTTGGGCAAAACAAATCATTTGTAGCAAACAAATTTTTATAAAATCCTACTGCTAAAAAGAACAGCCTTGGGAAAAGCTTCAAAGTCACAAAGTATGAACTCTGAGAAGAAATGGCCAAGAAATCAGGCCAATATTAAATGATTAAAACACTGAGATATATACAAAAAACTCAGAAAGAGCATTAGAAATTTGTAAATAATAGCACAGTTCTGACCCATGTAGTAAGTTTTGACTTTCTTCAAAAAACATCTGCCACACAAAGACCAGACAGTAGATGGTTCACTTAGACAGTACACAGACAAAAAGCCCCTTCCAAAGAGATGCCATAGAGCATTCCAGACTACTATCATTATGAGACTGTGCATATTTGAGGGGTATTCCAGACAGTACAAACTGCAGTGAGAGAGAACAAAGCTTTAACCAAGAGCCCAAATACCACCATTTTCCTTTAACCACACAGCTACATCTTCTGAAGTAACTTTTCAATAAGAGTTTTGAGGCTATTCTTCCACAAGCGCTGAGCCCATTTCCCATCAATTCATTATTCATATTTATTTTCCTGATAAGGAGCAGCAGATTACAACTGGGTATGGGGACCCTACCCAAACAGTTATCCAGTGGGGGATCACATCCACTGGGTCCTGTGCAAAGCTGGGCTATCAGATACCCAGAACTATATGTAAATACACATTCCTTCATTTCCCACCACCATTTCACTAAGTGTTTATTCACAAGCATTTTTTCTTATTTCATTTAATTTTAAAGGTTTTACAGTAACCTGTTTTCCCAGCTAATCTAAATCCACTCTTTCCTTTGTTTTCTCCTATGCCTTTCTGAGCTCAGATTTTCCCCATATGTCTTCCCTTGAGGAACAGAACTGTGCCCTTCCCATCCTTCCCCTACTTTGCATTGTTATCTCTCAGCCCCTTCTCTCCACTGCCCAAATAAGCCCATCTCAAAGCCCTGCACTCAGTAGGCATTACGGGTATTTGTGCCTTAGAGAAAAGCCATCCATAGAAACTAAGCAATAGAAATAATGTTATTCCATCTCTTCTACCAAAAAGTAACTCTCTGATCTTCTCCACTGAGAAAGACTTTTATAGAAGGACAAAGCTTTGTGCTTCATGTTCCCTACCAGGTGAGCAAAGGTTTGTAACTCTTTCTTCCTGTTACCTTTTGGGAGTTTTGAACCAAAACTTCATAAAGCTTTAAATTACTAACTCTGTGTTAAACAGGACACAAGGAGAGGACGAACGCATAAGGATCACCTGCAGGGACAAACAGTCCGGGGAAAATGTTTCTCAGTGACCTCTCTTGTAGAGCAGGGCAGAAAAAAGAGGAGTTTCAGGTGAACAGAGGGTCACTCCAGAACGGGACAGTAGCCAAAAGGTCCAAGGAACTTCCTCCCCTGAAACCTAATCAGCTCCACATTTGAAGATACACCACATAAAATCATGTTGAAAGCACAACATCATTTGACTAGAACCAGCACTTTCCTACTTGCTGTGAAATTTTATTGTAGCACACATCTTTATTTCTTGACAGAGTGTGGTGGCAGAACTCTAAAAGAGAATCAAAGCTTAACAAATACAAATTTTCAAATGGAAGCAATTCTACCCTGTACAAAGAGAGACGGTTTTCAGGCTCTCAATTTACAAGGAAGCAGTGACTTTAGAAAGTTGGGAACACAGATGAAGAGACAATGAATACTTTAAAGCAAAATAGGAAAATGTGTCTGAGTCAGAGCAGCTCAAAATTTCTGATTTTTAGCTTTACAAATTGCTTTTTCTCCCAGTCATCATAGGATGGAAGACATCAAGAACATATTAAAAGGCTGTGTTTTTATTGGAACTTCTAAAGACAAACTCTACTTTGTATTAATTAATATTTTCATCCTGGCAAGTCTGAAAGTTTATTTAAAGTGAAAGTGATCAATTCTTTGAAACACTGTGATATCTGATTTTCCCATTGAAGCTGACATGTAGCCAATGCCTCAGAACTATTAGTCTGAACTATGGAATCACCCTACATCACAGCAGAGTCTTTACCTCCTATAAATTAAAAACAGCCTGAACAGAAGTCTTGATGTCTGCATCTATATTATTAATTTCATAATGAAGAACTTCATTTTGCTGTCCGTAAAGCCAATATGAAGAACTCTTCCAACTCAGGAGAAACTTTGCCAGTGACACTACTCAGTGCCCACACATAAATGTTTTGGTCACTAATGTTTTTACCAGTAAATAAATCAATCAGAACTGCTTTTTTTGTCATGGGGAAAATTAAAATAAATAAATAAATAAAAATATAAAATGCTGCTGAAGCAGAATCCATTATGAACTGCAAGATAATACACAGTCCAAAAGTTACATCAGAGTATTCTCAGTCCTGCCAAAAGCATCTTTACTGAAATTGTTCAGTAGAAAGAAGGTGATGTATCATGCCATTATTTGAGGTGTACCAAGTATTTCTACAGTAGGTCTCGGTTTTGCAACTGTAACAGTGAAATATTACACACATATTGCCATCTCATGGATACTACAAATACTTGTTTAAAATTCCAATAATGCAAGCAGTAACAGAAAAAATATGCAGAATCCACAGCAAGTAAAACTGTAAAGATTTACAATGTGAAAGCAAGAACTTCACATTTGAAACAGTCCAAAAATCTGCCTGAGATTCTCTCGTAGTAGTTACTATTTTTATGACTTGGCTCAGACTTGCTTTAATCTCTTTATTTAGGGAGAAATTGCAAGCTTGCCAACTCTAGCAAATGTTAAGTACTTTAGTAAATTCTCCATCAATATAGGTCGTGCATTCGAGGGAACAAGGATGTGGTGAGTAAGTTCTGCTCCAAAGGGGATTTCGGAATAAGTCAGTGACGGGAGAGAGAGATAAACAACGTGGCTAAGCCCCTCTTTCAGCTCCATCCTCCTCCCCAGACATCTGTCCACACTTTGTTGTGCTGTGATTGAGATGTTACATGATGCAGCTCGCCCAGCCTGCTGTTATCCTACATCCCTTTTATCTGAACAGGCAGGAGAGCCCATGTATTGCCAGTGCTATTGCGTCCTCACTCTTCCATTAAAGTTCAGTAACGGCATGAAGCGAGTCCAAGCAACTCAGCAAAACCATAGGAAACCCAATAGACGTAAAGACATCTAAGCACGGGGATGAATACAGAAACAGCCTGTGCACACTTTCCGGAGCATCCAGCCAAACTGCCTAAACTCACCAAGTCCTGTCAGCCCCGGAGACTCGCTTCTAAAAAAACTTGGCAGCCAACAAACCAAAACCCGTTATCATTTATGAAGCTGCGCTCGAACAAACGCACCTCTCTGCCCAAAGGGCTCGGACAAGCAAGTAAACAAGTTTCGGGTTCTTCCTGCAATTCCCCGGGCAGGACTTCCCGCTGTCCCTACACCGGGGGGACGCGGCAGGGAGCCCCCACCGCCGAGGGTCGCTCTCAGCCGAGCAGCGGCCGCCTCTCCCCGACCTCCCGCGGGCTGCGGAGCCCCGGCCCTGCAGCTCCCCGCCCAGAAGGGTCCCCGGCCTCTCCCCCGCAGGCGGCTGCCACCCACCCCGGCAGCGCTGCGGGTTAGCCCTCTCCTGCCCGGGGAGAGCCAGCACCCACCCCACGGACAGCCCGCTCCTGCCCCGGGGACAGCCAGCACCCGCCCCGGGGACAGCCAGCACCTGCCCCCGGGGGACAGCCCGCTCCTGCTCCGGGTGACAGCCCGCTCCTGCCCAAGGGACAGCCCGCTCCTGCCCACGGGACAGCCCGCTCCTGCCCAAGGGACAGCCCGCTCCTGCCCAAGGGACAGCCCGCTCCTGCCCAAGGGACAGCCAGCTCCTGCCCAAGGGACAGCCCGCTCCTGCCCAAGGGACAGCCCGCTCCTGCCCCGGGAGGCGGCGGGCGGGGACACCGCGCACCGCGTCCCCGCGGCGGCAGAGGAGGGGCGGGCAGCCCCGGCTCCCGCTAGCCCGAGCCTTCGCTCCGAGGAGGAGGAGGAGGAGGGGGGAAGGGGGAGGCAAGGGAAGAAGGCCATTACCAGAGTTTTGTTCCCGTTCTTGCTGAGGGGGCCGCGGAAAACTCCCTTGATGTTGCGAAAGTGCCCGTTGCTGAGGTGCGCGGAGCTGATGACAATGTAGTAGCACTCCATGGGGCCGGGGCCGCCTCCCCAGGCCGGGCTCGGCGGGGCTGGGCGGGCAGGGCCGGGGCCGGCGGCGCCGGGGCCGGCGGCGGGGCGGGGGGCGCCGGGGGTGCGGCCCCTCAGGCGCGGCGCGGCCGCGGGAGGAGGAGGAGGAGGAGGAGGAGGAGGAGGATGCGCGGCGGGGCGGCCGCGGCGGAGCCGAGCGAGCTGCCGCCGCCGCTGGCAGGCATAGTGCTATTATAGCGAGCAGCCTTGCCGGTCGGCTGCACTGAGCCAATGGCAGGGAGCCACTGGGCTGGTACCGAGCGCTGTCAGAGGAGGACATCTGTCACACGCCGCCTCCACCGCCACCCACCGCCCCACGCCCCGCTGCCCCCGCCGCGGACGGGCCGGCGGCAGGTAAAGGGGGACGGGCGGGGCGAGAGGGCAGAGCCGGCACCCCAGCCCGGCGAGCCCCGCAGGTGGGGTGTGCCCTCCTTTTTCCGGGGGTGGGGACGACGGCGAGTGCGGTTTTCCTGCGGGATTGGGGAGGAGGGGGGACATGGAGGGATGCCCGGGGTGCGACGCCCCCACCCCAGCGCTCCTGCTCCTCCTATCCACCCTCCTCCGAGTAGCCCCCGCACCCTTTTTTTTTTTTTATTCCCTATTTCTCTAACACCTAACTCACAGGCACCTCCACCTGCCCGGGGCGGAGCAGCCCCCTGGTTCCCCGGGATCGATCCATCGCCACCCCCGCCCGCCGCTCTCGGCTCCACCAGCCCGTGACGCCGTAACTGAGTGAAATCGGTCCTTTCTCATCCCCGCTCGGGGTAAACTCCATCCCGCCCTTTGCTGGGCGGCTGCGGCGGCCGCAGCCCATCCCCACCGCATCCCATCCCCACCGCATCCCGCGCGACGAAGCTGCAGGATCAGGAGCGGGCTGGCAAAACTTCTGGGTCACGGCACGGGGAAGCACTGGGGCCGCATCCCCCCTTCCCAGGGCGTCCTCACCGCTCCTCCTGGGGTGTCGCATCCCTCCCGGGGCGCCCACATCCTCCCCCGCGGTTACTCACGGCTCTCTCGACCCGGGGCCGCCGGCGGAGGCAGCTCTGCCGGCCTCGCCTCGCAGGGCCTCGGTGGCTGCAGGGAAAAGGAGGCCCACCATGGTTTCTTGCAGGCTCTGGCGCTGCCTCTGCGTTCCTCACCCTCAGCCTT
This sequence comes from Xenops minutus, assembly GCA_035221455.1. Lineage (NCBI taxonomy): Eukaryota > Metazoa > Chordata > Aves > Passeriformes > Furnariidae > Xenops > Xenops minutus. Next base: position 672,633 of record JAWWEE010000002.1, read on the forward strand.
AACGCCTGTATAATAATGTACTCGCGCCGTTCTATAAAGCCCCCAGCAAACTGTGGATGAAAAACCATGAGGTACATAAGCATGAGGCAGCTATAGCATACCCGTGCTCCTTCACCAGCACCAGCGTTTCTTTCTTTTTGCAGCTCACAAATCGGAGCTCACTGCCAGGACCAGAATTTGTCACAGTCTAAGACGTGCTCAAGAAAGAAAGATGCTCAAGTGTGGTTTGTTGGTTTTGGTTTTGGTTTGGTTTTTTATCCCCTTAAGATATATATGATGTGCAGTTTTATCATATAAGGTGTGAAATACTCTTATAGCTGGCTCATGTTCCAACATGCTTTACCTTTATTCTGGATTGTAAAAATCAAGATCGATGGGGTGAAATTCCAGTGCCAAGAGTGGGAACACTTTAGAAAAGAAGCCCAGAACCGTGATGTAACATCTGAAAATGCCTTTTAGTCAGCATTTACTCTTGGCAACTTAATACCACCATCCTATCATTTTGCCCTCCAAAATAAAGGAATGGCTGCCAGAAAATTCGGAACAAGGGACACATACCAACACTTTCATAGCAGAAATTACTTTCTCTGTGGTTCGTATCCTTGATGAAGGAAAACCCAGTTTTTGAGAGGTACCTTCGTCTTATAAGCATTTTCCATCATTACTTCCCTTTGTACACAGTGAATAGTAAATTTTGACAGCTGTCACTCGTCCTTCAGCATTTTCAGTACTTAGAAAGGAATTACATAAATAGCAAAAGTGGAAAGTTTTGACAGCCAAGACACAGGTGAGAGATCAGAATTTGCTGCTTCTTGTTACCACCAAAAAAAGAATGTGGTAATGTACACGCACAGTAACACTATTTTTCTGGTTATGAGGATGTATGGGTACATCTAGAAATAACCAGTAAGTTCATTACCATGTAAAAATTAAGTCAGTATTATAAATATCTGTTAAATTTAACAACACAGCACACTTAAGGCCTGATTCCTATTTCAGACAGGAACATAGGCATGGTTCTTTCTCAAAAAACGTCAGAATTTAAGGTAGCATAAAGTAATGAAAAGACATGCAATTATTATGCAAGAAATAAAATTAGGCAACTCTTTTCTGGGAACAAACATATTCCAGCATGGATTAGAACAATTTTTTCCACCCTCTAAATATAATGTAACTGGTACACGACGGCCCTTCTGCCAGGAGTGAAACTCCACACATGCGCCATTTCAAAGAGTTCAAAGAGTTGGAACCTTTTTCTCTGAAATCCTTGCACTGACACATTTCATCACACCCACTACAGCCATACCTGGGCCCTTTCAGGGTTATACAGCTGCTCTCTGGCCTTCCAGAGATGTGCAGGCATTGCTTGTACATTCTTTTTAGAGTCAAAGGACTTGGATACATCTTACTGTAGCAAGAGAAATTGTATACTCCAGTAAACTCAGGTTTTAAAAGATCAACCTGCTTTGTCACAAACAGGAGTGACTGAAACTGCTTTAAAAGCTGTTACAGCTTCTGCTGATGGAGTTTATTATCCCCTATAAAGGGGGGGGAAACCCCCAAACAACTAAAAGCACTTGATTCCTTCAGAGCACCCCATAAATATATGACAAGTAGTACTAAAGAGCACCTAACATACAAAATACACATTTTCTACTCCTACTTATTCTGGTTGGCCTCTTTTTGACTGATCTTCTCTGATACATTGCTATCTTAATCCTTCACTGGAGTTTTCCTGCCGCGTTCTGTTTCTCTGTTATGATCACACAGGGTCAAGATGCTGCTTCATTCCCAAATATTTTATTTGTAATAAATTGCTAATTTCATCAATCCCTAACCCCATGGCTCCTACATGCCATCACTCTTACCTATTTCATTCTCTTTCCTGTTCCCGTGGGAAATATCTGAGGCTTCAGCTGCATGTATTACTATTTATTCAAACATCTACTATATAATAATAATAATAATAATAACAACCAGTGCTGCTTATTTACTCATTCTCTTATTCTCCCTGATACTTCTTACTTGGAAGAACTCTCCCAGGAGTTGTTCCTGCATAAAACTGCAAGTACTGACTCAAGAAACAGGCTATGAGTTCGAGAGACTTTCTGGAAAACTTGTGAACTAGAAGCCAGTGAACAAATTACACTAATTCACATATATTGTACAATTTTATGCCTCTGACAAAACTCAGTATTCTGCATTCTAGTGTTTAATAATATTAATCATTTAAGGAATCCAGAAAAAAATGTTCCACCATATAAACAACGCCATTTTGCTTAACAGTCTTTAAAGCATGGCACTGAGTATGTGTTTACCAAGAAAATATATCCTGAGAAATCATTCACACTCTACTGAAACATTTCTGTCAAGGATAGAAAGGAATATCCATGCTGAAAGTCACAAGAAACTCAATTAAGCTCCCGTAGCAATTCTTATTGAATTCAACAAAATTCAGTTTATCCTAGGAATATCTCCCTGTAAGTAGTCTGCTGTCTGAGACACACCTTTCTACTATCTCCTGCCCTTTTAATGTCCTTGTATTTCTCTTCTTTTTTTTTTTTCCTTTTCACTCAGCTTTAGATGTTTTTCCCTATTTCAGATGTCACTCATCCTTGCATTAAGCAGAAGGAAAATTGGGAGTATCCTGCATACCTTTTAAAGGCCATTATGGTGTAATACACATTATACGCTATATTACAACTGCATTCATTCATCAGCTATGGGGGTGGTACAGCTAGAAAAAGAGGAAACTGGGACAGCCTGGTAGCCTAGTTCCTCAGCACATCCCTCATTGTATGTGAAGAGTATCAGAGTGGGTTCCTTATTTCAACACTGAGCTAAGTGAAGTGCTGGTATCTCGAAGCTAAGCCAAGGCAATAGTGACTTAAAGCCCTGCAGCATGCAGTCAAATCGTGGGCTGTAGCCTGCAGCCCTCAAAATTTTGTCACAGAAAGAGGACTGTGAAGGCTTAAACTAGTATTTCTGCTCGATCTCAAAAGTAGCAACAAGGATTTATTAAAACATACTCTATTTTTTTCCTTAGCTTTGCTCATTCAGCCTTCCAAAACACATAATTTTATACCACAGCTTGTTCAGAATAGCTCCAGGAAGAAACTGTCCAGCAAGAATTACCCCTTCTCCCTTCTCACATATCCATGTAGCATCTATATCTAGCACTGCATTCCTATGTTAAGAAACACAAACACTTTTCTGCCATTTCTCTTCCAGATTACCAATACTACCACACTGTCTCATTTAGGATACTATTGGGAAAAATTTTCAGTTATTATTGAATTAAATCCACCATTCTCTGTAGCTACCCTTCTTAGCATTTATGCTGCATAATTTTTCCAATAGCTTGTGCATGCTACATCTTTTTTTTCTTGCCTAGTCTCTTACTAACAAAAAATAAAATAAATATTTAAAATAAATTCGCAAATGACGCACTGAATGTGAGGTGACAGCAACAAGTAACTGATGCAACACAACACATTAAATAGCAGGAGACTTATAAAGCCCAGAAAACACCTGATGATCCAGCCAAGGCAAAAGAACCCTCTGCAAAGACAATTCTTGCCAATTTCAAACCCTGAAAATGCAATTCATTCTATGTTAAACACTGCCTTAGAAGTGAATCCCCTGTCACACAGAGTGGCACTACACGGAAGGAAACTGGAGCCAGCAACTGGTAAGTGAATTGCGAGACCAATCTCAGATGGAATTATAGTTTTCCAATATCCATTCAAGCCGAACATCCGAGTCCAAACCAAACAGAATAAATGAAATGAAAATATGACAAATCATAAGAAAAAATGTTGTCTTATGATCTCATCAAGGGCAATGCCTTCATCTCTAGTGCAAGCTGTCCCTGCCCGTGGGCAGCAAGGTGGGCATCTTTAAATGGTCTTTTTCAGATGGTCTTTTAGGTCCCTTCCAGCTCAAACCCTTCCATGATTTTTCATAACTGACTGCTATAGAAAATCCTTCTCAGCTTCACTTTTCTAACAATGTAGCAAGACAGTGCAAAGAACAATCTTGAAGTGGCAACACAAAAAACAGTAAAAAAAACCCAAACACACCCTTTTATAAATAAATAAAAAACCCAAAACAACAACAAAAAACCAAACAAACAAACAAAACAGAAAGGCCAAAGTATGGATGCACTCCCACAGAGTCAAAACTCCATAAAATTCAGGAGACAAGTTACATTAAAGTTGCATTAAAGGCAACTACCCATTAACTCCAGAAACAATATTCAAAGAGATTTCAAGTAGCCATTCAGTGTCTGATACTTTTCTGGAAAGGGAATTGACTACATAATGAACATCAACTTTTCATTTTTACTAATGAAATTTTTTTACTTAATTTTATCCCAGCAAAACTTGCTTTGTTAAAGAATACAACACTCAAAGATACTTAAGAAATGAAAGGCTTTTAACGAAAGTAAATGAGGCATTAAGAGAAAACCTGGTAAACAAAAGGAAATTGATTAATAAGTAGGAAAACAGTGCATTTTGAGATCTGTGATAGCAGAGGAGTTGTGGCTATTTATCAGAAATAGATTATTTTCCTTGACAATATCCACACAATTTTTTCCTGAGTTAAAAGATCTGAAGTCTAAAGAATTGATCAAAAGTCTTCCACAGACAATACAAAACTTCACCTTCAGTGAGCTTGGGCTCATCTACTGAAGCAGAAGGTATTTCCCTAGGAAGAAGTTCTGAAGTTCATATCAGGACTTGGCATTAGCTCCAAGCTTTTCCACTGGGTGGTGGTAATGAGATCAAGAAGTTCAGAAAAACTGGTAGCAGAACTCTGAACACCACCTGGATTAGCTCTTTCATGTACTGATTCATTCCATCTCCCCCTCTATGCACATGCATATTTGTGTGTGGGAACACATATACCCACCTGATGTGTACATAAGCCACACTAGAAATCTAGTGTCCCACTAATGAAAGGATGAATAGAATAGTTTCTAAAAATCTTTCAAGGGATGAAAAAAAATAAAACTTTTTTTTTTTTTTAAGGGATGGACTCTACAATTAATCTTAAACACAGTTTGCTGCTTTAGCATTCAGTTCAACAACATAATTTCCATCACGTAAAAGCTGAAGACAGTTGGGATGAGACAGATAACAGGTCAGAAAATACTGCTATTCCTGAATCAGAAAGTATAAATTAGTGACCCACTGGAAGAAAAAAAAAAAAAGCCTCCAGTGATTAATATTTTAATACATTTCATTGAGTTCAATATATGACATGCAATGATGGCTTCCTTTTTCATATGATCTCTAATAGTCAAAGAAAAGAATGGAAATGAAATTAAAAATTATGTGTTTACTTTCCCAACATTACACATTTCAGTGAGATCCATTTTTTAAAATAGGAACATTTGGCATCATCTGAAAATGAACCCCCTTTACAATATTTATGGTTACGACCTCTCAATTTAAGACACCATAAATCATATCAGACATTAACTGGTTCACATTCACAGGGCACTTGTTCTAATGGTACCAAAACACAGCAGAATATTAAGCACACGCTGGGGAAGGATGTTTCCAATAATGTATAATATGGTGCATTGCCATGTACAGTTTAGATGGTACCACTTTTGCACCACAGCTTATATAGAAGCAGGTAATAGTTATATGTGTGTGTGATCACTGCCTTTGTTCAAACCTTCAGCAGCAGTGAGATGGTGATGATAGTGACCAGTGACAGGACCTGAGGAAATGACATGGAGCTGCATCAGGGAAGGTTCAGGTTGGATATTAGGAAAAGGTTCTTCACCCAGAAGATGGCTGGGCACAGAGTTCAAGAAACATTTGGACAACACTCTAAGGCACATGGTGAGATTCATGGTGATGTCATGTGCAGGGACAGGAGATGGACTTTGATGATCCCAGTGTGTCCCTTCCAACTCAGATTGGATGTTCTATGATAACTTAGGCACTCCCAGCTTTACCCCACGGCTCCCGGGCATTAGAGCACATAATACATGTTGTCAGTAAATTGCAAGACTTGCTTGGGAAAATGAAACATGATGCAGAGGGTGTCAGAGCCTTATGTTTACATTGGTTTACTGTTGTGCACCAAAGTTTTGCCACCTGATTTTATCTCAATAGAATTTTATAGTTAATTTAGTTTTTTGCAGTACACCTGAAAATGGCTGTAGAACTCCTTGCAGGAATGTGTATGAACTACACAATAATAATTTTAAAACCACACAATTTTTATGACCTATGATTTAAATACCAGTAGATACATGTAGTACAGTAACAGTCTTGAAGTACTTATTATGGTCCTGAATGATGCTTGACACATTAACTGTCTGAAAGGCCCTGTTTATTCATTAGAATAATGATTTTTTTTTCCTAATTGCTGATCTGTCTGCTGTAGCAAAAGAATATAATTACAAATAGGCATGCCAAAATATTATCAAAAGAATTTAATCCAACTTTCAAATTATTAATAACTTATGTGCTTAATTAAAGATAACCATATCAAAATAGCCTTGAGAACGTTAGAGATTACTAGGCTGAAAACAAATCATTGTAAGAAACAAAGTCAGTATTGCTCTAAAAATAGGGAGGATTTCCAAAGCCAGGCGTATCTGTTTTGGCATTCTGACAATTAAAAAATGTTTGTATACTTCATTTAATTAAGTAAAAACTTACTCATTACCTCAGGCTATATAAATCATGCTAAGTTTTACCAAATGTACATTTCCTTGAGTATCTGTAAAACCTGTATGATCAGAAGACAAGGCAAAATACTGTTAATAGCAATATCAAGACAACTACCATAGGTAAACTACAAATCTGTGCCCAAGCAGCAACATGAGCGGGTGTTTCTTCACCCAGTTTTTTAGTTGCCTTAGTTATATTGCTCATGTATTGCTGAACCTTGAATCCTTGTTTCCAAGATGGGAGGATGAAGTACCATTACTATTAATGACTACACATTAATTTAATGAAAATTCTGACCTAATTTATTTATTAATTATTAGAGTGGAAAAGGTTGGTTCCAACGTTTTTCTGCTCTACAGCTACATTCACACGGCCCTTTAGATCAACAGCTCCTTGTGATAATTACATGGATAGAGTCATAAAAAAAAAAACCTTCTCCAGTTTTAAAAGACCATCTTCCACTTTTTTCTATGCGTAATTGTGACACAATGTATGCATGCACATATACGTATAGTTAGTTACTTACGAGCTTAATTTTTTACTTTCATTATTACTATGTACACTAATGTCCCTTGACATAGTTCTGTAAACGCGTATTACATTTTCTCTGCACAAACCTTACTAATACAAGATATTCATTATCTAGATCTACGCTCAAAATAAGGCATATTTGCTTTTACAGAATTTCAATACTGACACTTTTTAAATATATTAAATTACCCTTGAACTAACCTTAACATTGGCATTCCCACTAGAACCAACGATCCTAATGCATTTGAAATGCATGAAGTTAAGAGGAAAAGAAAGTATAAAATGTTGTAAAAGTCAAAACAAAACTCAGCTATTCCCTGGGAACATATGTGCTGCAGTCTTTACAGGAAAATGCATTTACTGTAAAACAAAAATACCAAAACAAAAAAACCCAAAGATGCAGAAAGAAAAGAAAAGAAAAAGTCTTTACTCAAATTCTCACTACCTTGGAAGAAATAAGATTATATTTAAACTTATTGATCTTGAGTTAGTTTGAAAACAATAAAACAAAAACAAAATCCCCAACCAACTAACCCCCTAAAATAATGAAAAACCTGAACCCTACTTGTTTTGAAGCAGATCTTGGAATTTCTACCTCATGTTTATTAAGCCTGAGCCTGGTACACTCAGCGACTGCCAGGACGGTCCCTTGCTCCCTCATGATGTCTAAACTTGCCATTTTTAAATATCTTTGCTGCTACACTTCTGTCAGCTGGAAATCACCATCAGTTATGTGACCTAACGCTGAAATAAAATAATCTTCAATCTTTTCTCTTCCTCTTTGCAAATAACTTATGCATTACTGCAAGACACTGAAGTCCCTGTAGCTTCTGCTGGTAAAGCTTTATTGTCATTACTTTAATGCTTGAACATAAATTGCTTCCTTGAGGTTCCTACTTATTTTTGTACATCTTCTCTAAATTCCCTCTGCTTACTTTTCAGAGCAAATAATTCTCTTATAAAAGTATATTTATATCCAAATGACCAAAAGCATAATCCACTTGCCAGCAGATTATATTTAAAGATCAATTCTTAAAGACAGCAATTTAAGTTTTTTGATGGGATATTCATCTCCATTATGTCATCCGCATTATTTTCAGAAAGCAAAACATGGATTAGTTTTGTAATAACACCATAAAGGTTGAAAAGTAGGAGCTGTAACAAAATTGTCTCATCGAGGGACTTGGAGAATAAAAATAACATTCAGGGAATGCCACTGCAAAATGAGATTGAATATAAAGATGCAGGGCACACGTCTACCTCTACACCACTGCTCCTTGATAATTTCCTTCATCTTCCTTGCTTTATACCTGTGGAAGTTCTCTGGTGCAGGCTGACATTGGCACTCCAGGCTGTCCTTGCACTCTCCCTCCATGGCTGGGAGGCCCATCCTATCTTTCTTAGCAGCACCACAGACTCCTCACATCCACAGTTTGCTTTTCTCATTGCTTAATTTTCCATACAGTCAATTCTTTGACTCTGTAACTGATGCTTCATTTTACAGTATGTGTTTTCTTATCATTTCTCATCTGCAGTTTACTCACCCTTCATATGAGGAACTAATGAGAAAGCCGAGAGAAAACCAAATACTATTTGTATTAATTTATTAGCAGGAAGCCAATTTTTGCTCAGTATTGCAACCATGTATTTGGATTTAACAGAACATTCCTCAAACTGAAGGCCAGCAGTGAAGTAAGCCAATTTTGGACAAAGCGTTTTCTGCCCTCATGAAAACAGCAGCAGGAAACAAACTCCAGCGGTCAAAATTGGATCATAAAAATGAAAAACCATATGTGTTTCTGGTCTTTAAATTGCTACTCTGCCGAGTGATAAGAGACATATAGAACCTTATCAGGATTTAATTTCCTAACTGAAATGAGAAAGGAATGCTCAAACCCCCTTACATGATCTAACATTAGATTGCAGCATGCGATAAAAATATCTTAACAGGCGTATACCTAAGGAAGATAATATTCCATCTCTTCTTCCTAAGAAAATGCTTGCTTTATACAAATCCTTTTAAAAATAGCCTATTTCTGGTTTGCTGTGCATGACTGTCTTCTTCAGGAAACGTTTTCTGGCAAAAACCTGCTCACAGTTACTGTATCTTTTTAGTGCTTCTGTAATTATACCTCATGAAATGCTCTTAGTGAATGAGGTTTATGAATGAAGCCTGTCAAAGTATACATAGTAAAAAAATATGATTGTTAAATTTCTTTAGCGTTTAATTCATAACTGTAGTCTAACTGTATCACAAAGGATCTATACTGCAAGCCACCACCACTATGTGAAAAACCTGGTTTGTATTTGTATTTTGTATGTGCATCTTTGCCATGTCATTCTGCATTCCCTTACTGACTCTTTTATCCTAAAATATATTTACTGAATCTCCCACATACTATTCTATTTCTAAGCTCTATCAACTACAGTGTTATTTTCAGATAAACTTAGATTTCCAAAAGGTTCACTGTGAGCAATATTGTTCTTTTGATCAAGAAAATGAGTAAATTTTAACACAAATTTTATACTTTTCCTATTGAGCTGTATTTACTGCAGGGACACTACAAAGAGCTTTTACAAATGATGCAGGCATGTTCAGCATCCATGTATGGCCTGTGGGAACAGCAGAGACAAGCAGCGCTCCAAATTTGCAAGTATTTGCTCTGCTGGGTAACGGGCAGCATTTTAAGATGAGTGGCTGTAGGAAATGGGGACTCCCTCAGTTTCATATTTTTTCTGCTCTGCAGATTTTGCAGTTTCACCTCCTAGTGTTTCCAACCTAATCTAATTCTAGGAATCTAAAATACTCATTACAACAGTCAAAACGGGATTATTTACTACTGTGACTGTACTATACCCTAACATGTGCTGGTCTCATTTTACAGCACTACGAGTACCATTGGAAGGAGTAATTTTCTATGGTCATTTTGTATTTTTGTTAGGTAAACCAAAAAAGGCTAAGTTTCAGTAAAATGCATGCAGTCCTGAACACACAAAGGCTTTGTCTATCTTATCTTGTTTTAACAATTTCTGAGTCTTTTCCTGCCTACTAAAGAAAAAAATTTTTCACAAAGAGCACTTATGTTCATGACATCGCTTCCTAAAAAACATCTCAGAGAAGGGTTTGGCATTTTTTTCCCTCCTGTCCACATCTATTGGGATGATGAAGCAGATAGGATTTCCCACCCTTATCTCCAGTATGTCTTCTGCGTCAGCCTGTTCTGTGACTCTGCAAAGCATAATATATATCTTGGTTCTGAGCCAAGACTGCCTGGGAAGCCAGACTTCCAACCAGATCTTCATACCACAACCATAGTCATCCAACCTTACAGAAATTCACAGCTGTCTATACTGTTAAATACATTTTGGTGTGAAAAACCTTCAGATAAGAAAACTTCAGCAAAACCTGACCTTTCCTTGGACATACTTCAAGACTTACTGCAACATTATGTTCCAATAATAGAAACTCCCCAAATGAATAAGCAAATATTTAAATTTTACAGATATCACCCTAAGGAAAATTTTAGTTAAACATAAATGGCATGATTACCTAATGGGCATAGCAAAATGTTAGGAAAGTGAAGTGTTTGGATAAAACAGCAATGATTAATTTTTCATTTAATTTTTTTCTCAAATATAACATGCTTCTGGAGATCATACTTAGTGAACGTACTCGTGGTTCCAGGCCCACACAGTATTTTAATTCCATAAGGTGAGTGGGAGGCTTTTTTAAATCCACATAATTTTGTGTTATTTTCTTTTTACATGTTAAGTTATTACCATCAGATGGAGGGGAAATTAAACATTCTGAATGTGTTAAAAGCCTCGGTCTTCTTGACTCCTATTACCAACTGCTAACTATTGCTAAACTCATCCATTTTTGGAACATGAACAACCTTGATAACATCAGATGAAGACAAAATAAAAATAGAGCTTTGACAAATCCTGTGAATTGAATTCCGGTATCTCGGAACACCATGTAAAGCTCTTGATTGCCTTTGCAAATGTAACTCACTACATTAATATTGAAGCTAACTCATTTCCTAACTTTCCTAAGATCAGCCAGAACTATAGTCATGCTGGAAAATAGAGGAACTAAATAAAATCCAGGCTATGAATATAGCTGTGTTTTGGGGGTTTTTTTCCCCTGGAAAAGGTTTTGCAAAAACCTTTCCGGAAAAGGTTTTGCAAAAATTATACCTAAACAACTTTATATCTAGTCTTCCTTTCTTTTTGGGTTTACTATATATATTGTTTTCTCCTTTTTCCTTTGTCTGAAAGTGGACAATAAAAGCAATCTTCATCACCTTAAGTATCTGGCTTTTAAGATGACCAGAATTAAAAAATGTCCTGCATATTTTCTTTCTTCATACAGTCCTTATTTTGACATATAGTCCTGTACAGAACATTTGTTTTTATCACTACTCAGACATACGGTAATAAAGATGCTTAACGAGCAGCAAGCCCAGTTTTTGCTTGTCTGGGTCATGTTTACATGGCACGACCATGCATCTGATGCCTTGGGAAGAGGTCTCTGGAGCACAGCCCTACACAGCAGGGGAAATTCTGGGCGGTAGAATAGAACAGCACTGTCTTGACCCTGCATTTCTGTGCAGGATGTGTTGACACATACAAGGGGGCACCCTGTTTTTTGCTCTCCCTCTAGCAGTACTGAGAGCAAACATGCTCTGCAGAGACCTTCAGCAGGATGATGTGACTCCCATCACCTTCACATCACACAGCACAGGGCTGAGAAACTGCACAAGTGTGGCTGGCTGAGCTCAAGCACCCTTCATGCCAGGTACTCCAGCTCCTGTCCTTAACACCTAGATCTCTCTGCACGAGTAAAGCCTCTGCCAGACCACAAGCTCAAAAGGATCCTTTGATGAGGCAAAAATGTAGGCACTCTATGGCATCAAACCAAGGTGTGATGTCACAGGAGTGATGTCATAAGAACACAGATTATTACATATGCAGGATATACATGGCCAATTTTCCCCCTTTCACAGGTAAAGAGTTGCCTGAGATCAGGAAAACCACTTGGGAAGTCTGCAGGAGGTCCTTATGTTTCCAGCCCTTGCTGAGTGGCAAGAGAAGCAACATCCCTGAGAGGAGTCATGCTGGGACAGTGGCAGAGGTTCCAGCAAGTGAACAACATAAGCACCTCCATCATGCAACCAGTACAGTCTGTCCTGCTCCTCAAGGCCCAGCTGAAAAGCCATACACAGATGTCTGGGTTACCCTTGGGTCCCAGCTGGCTGTTCTGTGGCTGCCATAGCCTGACACTAGGTGCAGGATATCTCAGCCCACCAAAGCTCTTGGCTGCCTTCTTACATACAAACATGTCAAAAACAGTGAACATCAGGACCATCAGTAACATCATCAGGGAGAGGCAAATGTGCATTTATATGCAAAGGAGAGTAACTTAAGCTGATGTAGGTACAATAAAAAAAAAAAAAATTGTAGTATGTGTTATGTAAAACCCCTTACTATACAAAATCCTAGCAGGTCTAGAAAATCACATGTGTGGTGTCCACTGAGGGACCATCACTCAGATAAGATGCTTCACAGGGTGAAGCTGCAACCACAATTCAAAATTTAGGGTGGAAGCACACAAAGCAAAATTCTGCTTTCTGCTGCTGTGGAAAATGAGGCAGGGATGGAAAGATGCATTTGTTATTCTTTCTTTCCTCCTTTTTGATGATATATCCTCTCTCCACAGGTCATGGATGTACTAAAGCCATTCTGCTGATGAAAGGAGCTGTGCAACTGCTGTCAGCAAGCATGGCCAGTGCAGGACAGAGCGCTTGGGGCAGCATATAGAGAACATTCAGGAACAGGTCCTGGCACATGCATAAGGGACATCAATTGTGACATGTCCAGCACATGGTTACACTCAATACATGCTATGGGGGACCAAGCATGGATGCAGCTGGGAAATTCCACCTGGACTGAGTCCCCAGGAACTCAGATCAATGAATATGCAAGAGCTACATAAGCTAAACAAAAAAGTGAGAGCGAGGGGCCATTTAAACAATCAAAATTGCATCTGAATTCCAATCAAATATAACACCAGCTCTTGATGACCGGCAGTTCTGGTTTTCCTGCCTTTAAACTTTTTTTATGTTCATTTAACATTGCTGAATCTCATACCTTGCAAGCAGTCCCTCAGAAAACAGTTGCTCAGTCTGGCTGTAAGTTAGTAAAAATACCAGCAGAAATCAAATTCATACTTCAATTTATGCATTTCTAAAAACATAATTGTTGTATGATCAATGCCTTTAGGTGCTTTACTAATAGCTGGTACTTGATAGACCACTATATAAGTATTTTTGCTACAAGGTGAGAAGAGATAACAGATATTTTAAATACCATAGTATACTTTAAACAATAAGAACCACCAAAGACCCTGAATTAATTCCATTCCAGATTTTTAAAATGTCTCGAATGTCAGGTGATCTTACTGCAGTCATAAATATCTGGAAGTCGTGTAATTATTTAATGCTTTCCTCTGTTCATAAGCCTCTTAGAACAGAAATACATTCTCCAGAGATCATGGGCTCACTGTGTACCTAAAGAAATTAAGCTACAGTTCAATTATGGTAAATATATTTCATTCCCCCTCAGAGTGGGCAGGTGAAAGTGCTTAAGTTCAAATAGAAGTTAGATTAACAATAAGAAAGTTATTTAATTCCTAATTTATATAGTGAGGTCCTTGTACAGCCTTGCAGGAGCATGTCCTCACAACCAGTGTAGAAAACAAAGCATAAAAAGCATATCTCTTTTTTTTTTTTTTGTTATGGATTCAAAATCCATTTTCAAATCCTATCAGTGAATAATCGTCTTCCATTCAGTAGCCATGCATTCTCTGAAGTTCTTTAAATAGCATTTAAGACCTTATGTAAACAGTATGCCACACTTTTTGATGTCCATCAGTATCCTGTATCACCGTCCAAAGCATAAGATGCAACTCAGCAACAAGACATCTTTCCACTGGAACTGGGTGAACATACAGTGCTTGGGCTACAGCCTTGACTTTCCCTCTGCCAATTTAATTTTACCCTAATTTTGATGATGTTCCCATATATGAGTAGTTTGTTGTTTTGAGTGGTTCTATCTTACAGGATCTAACAGAAACCAGTTTTTTCCCATTTCATTTAAAGCTCCACATCATGTTACTTATTTCACTAGGAATAGTTTTGTTGTTGCCGGTTTTGTCTTCAACTACACTGCAATTTAGTGATCCATAAAGATGTTGAGGCCACACTTAAGGAAAGGACATTCATGTCCTTAAATGCACATCACTGAGTGGCCCTAATGAAGTCAACAAGAGCACCAGTCTACACCGAGGCAAGTAAGCCTTAAAACTTAAAAAAGGAGTTTGCTGAAACCAAGATTTATAAATGCAAATCTATTGATAATAAACAGAATCAGAAACTGGAGAGCTCAATGGCTTTGCTGACTGTTTTAAAATCAAGATTAAATCAGGGGTTTTCTAAAAACAAGGCTACCTGCTTCATTGACAAAGTGTGGTACATCAGAAAGCAATTAAATCAGAGGCCTTAGCATTTATTTTTATTTAAACTGCAGTCAGTATCAGCCATTGACCAATAACAGTATTTAAATAGCAAGCAAGCAGTGTCACAGTTGGGCAAGAAAAATGAACCAGCACAGATTAAGGAAATACACTGTAGTGGGCAGACAGCTAAGAACAGGCATCAGTTATTTAGGGATGCAGTCGTGCCTGCTGCCCACAAGAACAAAACAACTCCCTCCGCTGTATTTTCAGAAACGAGCTATCTGCCAACAATAACACAGCAGTTGCAAACTTCACTAAAGATTTCAGCTTAATTACTGCAGCATTCCTCCAAGCACTTAAAACAAGGACTGATCCATGGCTCTGAAACGGCGCATCCAGCAGCCTCACATCTCTCTAACAAGAGAGCTTAGATGTTAAAGGCCCCATTCAAGCAGTTGACAAGCTTGAAAGCACCACCTCTGCTATTCAAGCTCCTCCTGTTCAGTCATTCTTATAGGCCACACACAATGACATATTATTTCTTATGGTTTGTGTTGGCATCCTACAAATCCACACAAAATAAACAAAAACAAGCAAACAAACTCTTGCTCAAGCACACTGTAACATGTTTGTTGCCTCCTCCTGCTCTTGGAGTTAATTGGGACTACAGCAGGTGTATGTACACAGGAAGGGAGCCATCATTTTTCAGCTGAGAAACATATAGAAGCACACATATATTTTATTCATATACAATAGATATATAGATATCTATATCTACTGCAGAACTTTTACCTCCAGGGAATGCATAAAATATTAATACTTTTATAATGTATCACTGGATTGCAATGTATAATTTTATAAAGGATCTTATTATGATTATCATACTAGTAAGTCATAGACAAGAAAATCTGAGGCATATAAAATGCACAGTCATTCCCTCTAATGGACAAGCTCTCATTTTATACCACACAACAGATCCAAAATAATACATGGACTCCTGCAAACGTAGGCAGGAAAAGAGCAAAGCCCTTTTGATTGGCACAGGGATAAGCTGCTGCTCAAGGAACTCCCTGCTCATGCTGGTAACTTCCTCTGTGATGTTCCCCATGATTGATTTTCACAAGTAGGAGTAAAACAGAATCATACAAGCTGGTACACTGCCTAGAAAATAAATCTTTGAATTCAGCTGACACAAATGAGTCAAACAGCAGTATCACCAGGACCACGACAGAGCTTAGGTCGCCTTGCCAAAGAGCAGGAGAATCTACTCAAGAACCGACCTCTCAAAGAAAAGCAATTACTGTTGACAAAATGTGTTTTTAATGGCAAATAGCGCCAGGCTGGGACTGCTTGTACAGCCTTAATGACAAAAATTAATGCTGTATCAACTTAAACCCCACAAGGTTCTGAAACAAAAGCTCTGAGTGGCAGAAGTCTTCTTTATACACTATTTAAATCAAATGAAAGGGAAAAGGAAAGGCAAATAGGTTGCAAATACATCTGAAAGGAAATTTAATGAGTGAAATTCACTGTTCCTTTTCCATTCACCACTTCTTGACAGTTCATTGTTCACATCTTGCTCAGGGCTACCTTTTGCCTACTGGTAAATGGCCCTAGTCTTTTACACTCTCTGAATAGGCTGTTTCTAGCTACCACTTCCCCTGTTATTTTAATGAAAAACCTTCTATTTTCCATTTAAAATTAAACCAGCTGGCTGGTCAGTGCTTAGAAGTAGCTGAATAGCTTTAGCTGTGAAGAGTAAGGGATCTGTGTGGATTCTTTTGTGGTCCGCTCAGTTTTGACTACTTGCACTGCTCTCCTGCAGAGTATTTATAAACACAGAAAACGCCTCCAAGATCGTCTTCTGATGTTCAAGGATAGAAAGCTTGCTAATAGTACATAGCTACACTTAATGGAGAATGGCCTAAACATGACTCCTCATTCACAGCCCTCAGTGTTACTGCAATAATTGCCATTGCAATTAGAGTTATAAATACATTTACAAGCAAACATGTTCCAACATTTGCATCACATTTGTGATACACAGTGCTATTGGAGTAACAAATCATATAAAGAAAACTAAAAATTAAAAAGTCTGCCATGTACCTAAAAAGTCATACAACTGTAATGCCCAAATACAAAATTTTCCCAATCTCACAGCATCTCTATTTTCATGCCTTGTTGGTCCACACATTGCAAAAGAAATTCCAACTTGTTCACTCTAAGTCTGTATCACAATGCTTATATGCAAGAGGGGGAGAGGAGAGATAGCCAAAGGGTCAAATGTTCATCTCTGCCCCAATTTCGTACACTCTGGATGAAATTACTGGAGTAGAGAAACTACTATCTATTTCTAGAGTGGAGAAATTCTACCTGATGAAATGGATGAGAAACAAGAAGGTGGGGGGTGTAAAATGCTTTTTTTGGTTTTGTTGCATGTCCAGGTGAACACTTCAAAAAAACTGCAGCTGTAAAAGCCAAAGCTATACATACAATTTTTCCAGGCACTTCATTCTCAAATCTTCCTTCATTCCTTTCCAGTAATTTCAGAAAAAAAATCATATGCATCCAGAATGAATAGTCCAAAGTTACAAATAGGGTATGGAGTCAGATGACACAGGGTTTTTTTGTGAGAATTAGTGCCACTCAAAGGAGTTGCGGAAGTACTTCAAGCAATCATGTCTCCAATTTCTGACTTGGAAACCTGAAACGCAAATCTTCCTCCTCCTTTCAATGTAAAGAATCCTCGTGGAACATGGAGATCTTTTACTGACAGATTTGCAGCCTTTTCCTTGAGCACAGAAACCCAAACAAGACTGACACACCGTGTAAGAGGTTTGGCACATAGAAAGCTGCTATACAGGTCCATATACAGGAAGCCCTGTGTATTATTCTCGGGACCAATTGGTGAATTGCAGCTTTTGTCTCTCCTAATATGACAGGCTCAAGGTTGGCAGGCTGAGCCTAAACTCTTCAACAACTCATAGTGCAAGTCCTCAGCTCATAGTGCCCCAGGCCCTCAGAGCACCTAAGATCTTACCTGACTGACAGGTGAATTTCTGTGAACCCAGCTCTTCTCCTCACAAATTCATATATTTCGGTGTAGTCATTCTTGGTCTGTATCTGTATTTTCTCCATCTGATCAGGGCTGTCTTTACTAATACAGACATCCTCTCTTTGACTTCCAATAGAATAATATTCAGTAATAACCTACAAAGCAAGGCTTATAAAGTGATTGCTTTGACTGTACAATCTCTAACATCAGAAGTTACAACAATTTCCTCTTTCTATTCACTTTCTTCTCACTATATAAGTCCAAATTTACATGCTTTACAAAGAAAAATTCACCTCCAGAATTATCAGGGATGAGAGAGAAATTCTCATGAGAGAGTTTTTTTCCAACATTTGAGATTTGCTGTTGCCCAGCCTCTGAGACACCTTATTTCTATTGCTCTCATAGATCCTCTACATTATACAGGAAGTATCCCCTTACCTTTTCACTCTTTGCTTGCCCAAAGAAGACTTCAAGTAACACAGATGCACACAGTAGCTGCTAGTACCTGATACAACCTGAGAGACTGCCCCACTGCAAAGCACTGCAAGATCAACCCAAATGGAAAATATAGAGCTTTTTAGCAATGATCAATAGCTTCTGCATTTTATTTGCATCAAAAGCACATATAGTGTATTTCCTGTTGGATGTAACAGTTTTTCCTTCTGCTCAGTGAATAGATCATAGAAAATCATCTGTAAACTTCTACAGCCAGCAGAAGCAAGAGTGCTTTCTCTCCCATTGAGCTGTGTCAGAGGGCCATGAAAGTACAACCTGTTCTCCTCCTGTCTCTCACAAATCATGAAAATAAAGTGGTACCAGCTGCTTCAGAACAAATAACAACAGCATCTGGTTTTCCTCAGACAAATATAACTTGTACACAACTGATAGCATTTTCCCAGTTTTTTACCCTATTGCTATCTCTCTGCTTCACTCTCAAATGTGATATGGGTCATGTAGGATTGAAGAAACACTCATCACCACTTAACAGGGGTAAGGCACTAAGGAGCAGATACTAAGTGACTGAAAGAATCGTAAATGAAGCTATATTTAGGTTAAAGAAAAAAACAACCAACTAACTGAAATTCCTTCTAAGATCAGATCCTCTCCATTCCAAGGGTTTCATCTACCACATATGCCCACTCACACCCTCAGAAGCCAGAATTTTACATTTTTCCCCTTCTGCCATTGCTTCTTGCATTAAAGTCAGCACCATCCCAACAGCTCCTCACAGCCACTCTGACTTCAGGACAAGGAGCAGCCAATGCTTGGCATCACATTCTGCAGTCCTTAGCACAACACAAGAATAAAAAGGAAAGAATGAATCAGCTATTTTAGAATTATAGTATATCTTGGCCATTAGCAGAATAAAACTACAGTGACAGAGACAGTGTTGATTAATGCATCCCTCCTTTTCCTGCTTCTCAGTTAAGCTTACAAAGCCTTGTCCGTCAGCTGCTGTTCTTTCAAATCTCAGCATACATGGGGTTTACTATGATATAATTATCAAAATGCAATTCAAAAAGATGTTTTCTTGCTCTTCAACATCAACTATACTTGTAGAGGACATTATAGCTCAGGGAAGAGGGAAAATAATAATAAATCTAGAACAGCATGGACAGCAAATAACAGCATTCTCATAAGCACTAACAGTTTTATTTTCCCTGCTAAGGACAAGATAAAGTTGCACTGTAGGTATTCAAAGGAGTTTGAAGAAAGGGGGAGCAAAGTATTTCTTCTCTCTCTCAAAAAGACAAAATGCGCCTCTGATTTTAGGGGATCAGAGTGGGTTGAAGCATGACTGCTGTTCACCCAGTCCTGATCCTGAAATGGAAAACATTGCAATACCCATTTATTTCTCTTCCAGCTATATCACCTGGGAGCTGAAAGTGTGTTACACGCTATGACCTCTCCTTCTCTTCTTTCAGGCACAGCTGAGGCTGGTGGCAGAGGAGATTAGGCTCTGAGATCCACTGGCTCCACTGTGTCATTAGGATGACTCATACTGAGGGAGAACTGTGGGTTTTGGTGACTCACATGATGGCTAGTTTGGAGCTTAAGCCCTGTGGTTCAATCCTTAGCCTGCAATCCCTTCAGTAATCTTTTAATATGAAGTTTAATTCATATACAGGGCCAGCACAGCTCCCTTCACTAAAATTAATTGGAAATGGATTGTGAAAAGCCACTCACATTAATCACTGTGAACGTTAAAAGGAAAGTATACTTCTTGGGGTGTTGGGTTGTTTTGTTTTGTTTTTTTTTTAATTTTATCTTTCTAAAGCATACCAGAAGGCCTGCTTACCAAAGACAGCACAGTGCAGTCAGAACCAGCAAAGGCTTTTCAGAAACCTTTGTAAGCACACAGCATCCCTGCATCACAGAGGTAACAAATATCCTGATTTAGGCTCAGCCAGAAAACAGCCCTTCATGCAACATGTCACCCTCATCCCCCACCCCAGCACCGCCTTCCTCCCTCCTGAAGACACAGCCAGATGGCTTATAAAATGTGTGGAATATGACATTTTAATTATAGATCACCTGCAGGTAGACCACAAGAGGTCTCTCTGAAGAATAAGGAAGAACAATTAAAGTAAAAAAGGTAGGCTGATTTCTGTTTTTCTGTCTCCTCAGATGGCACAGTGAGAAGCAGGGACAGAGAGCAGACCAGAAAACAGGCCACTTAAAGTCATTCTTCTGGCTGGGGTGGTGCTGGCACCAAGCTCAGACCTCATTCTCCTGGCATCTCCTTTGTATCCTATGGCATCTTCCATCTGAGGAAAAACATCTCCTGAAGCCCTCCCCACTGGGCTAGTTCAGGGTTCCAGCTGGCACGTATGTTCTAAAGTTTGGCATTTGCTACAGCACCTTGCTGGACTCCACATTGTCAGCCACCATGACAAACAAAAAGATTGCAGTGCAAAGGAATCTGTTTGAAAAGTGCATCTCGCAGCTGATCCTGAAATGATCCCCAATGCATCAGTAGAGATGGTAAGATGTTGGAGCCTTCCATGGCCATAGTTGACCTTACACAGAACAGCTGTCCACCCACAGGGGCTGAGGGAGCACATCAGATTAAAAGTTCGAGCTTTACAATAGATCTTTGCTGTCCACTTTTAGTTCAATTTCAATACATACATTTTCTGATATTACCAGTAAATGGTTTCATTCTCTCCATGACAGTTAGTTCTATTCTGAATTGCTCTTGATCAGTTGCTTAGTTCCATCAATAACAACGTAATAAACAAACTTTAATCTTGAAGTAATGGATACTAATGGCAGCTTACTCTGGAGTAGCCTTTAATTAAAGCAATTTAGCCTCAATACTGGTCACAGCCAAATGACAGTCCACACCACTGAGGTTTTCCAGTGAAGATCCTGTAGCCCAAGCCTTAAGAGGCATGTCACTGGAAGGAAATTGCATTTGTGGACCGAAGTTGCAAACTACTCCCAGAGGTTCCTGAAAGATTTCTTTAGTCATCAGCAGCAAAAATGCTCAAAGATGGGGGTTTTATATATATAGACAACTTTTTTAAAAAAAATAGTTTTTCAGTGAAGTTTGGGATCAGAAAACAAAATAGTTCTCTATCACAGACACCAGTACAGATTTAAGAAAGAGTACAAGGGAACAAAATGTCTCTGTTCCCTGAATATTCCCCTGGGTTTCACCCATTCCTCTAAAGAAGTGGTGCTTTCAAACAGGTCTGATTTCAAACAGACTCAAGAATTAAATACTTCCCTTTCTTTCAGCTCTTTCTCAAGAATTCTTCACATAACAGACAGTGTCACAGTTTATCATTATTGTTTTTTAAGGTCTGAGGGTTTTTTGCTCCTTCATCTTCAAAGTGATTAATTTCCCTTTTTCTATTACCCATTTTAAAGACCTTTAATGAATATGACACTGAAAATGAAGAGTGCAGATTGCCATGGTGGTCTGGGCAGCCTTCAGCAGCCCAAACAAGTGACTGCTCCAAGGCAACTAGAATGCTGCCAGCACAAATGCTCTGCAAGCCTGGGAGAAGACAGATGCTGCCATTTTATTACTGTCTTCTATAAATGAGGCTTGTCATTAAATCCAGAAAGAAAACAAGGACTGTTAC
Source organism: Xenops minutus (assembly GCA_035221455.1). Classification (NCBI taxonomy): domain Eukaryota; kingdom Metazoa; phylum Chordata; class Aves; order Passeriformes; family Furnariidae; genus Xenops; species Xenops minutus. Next base: position 694,530 of record JAWWEE010000002.1, read on the forward strand.
AACGTAAAAAAATGAAAAGACATGGAGCATTTTGGGGAAAGCAATTTGCAATGAAGGCAGAGTTTCTGTTGACGTAAAGGCTCAAGTGAAGGTAAAACTACAGTCAGAATTGAGCTGATGTAGAGAAAAACCTTAACGCTTAATGCTTTCCTCAGAGATGCGTGTATCAAAATTTTCTCCACTGATGCCATACTTAACCAATGTTAAGTGATCAAAGTGTAAAATACTTAATCAATTAACTTCTCTGAAGCATTTCCTAGCCAGAGAAAGCAATGCTGAGCTGTAATAACAGCTATCACAATCTTTAACTGATAAAATGAATTAATTACTGTAGACATTTAAATTTCATAGCATAAAAGAAGCACAGAAATGCTAAGATCCAGATATTTCTATCACCAAAGGGAAGTGCTAAATTTTTACAGTCAATATTCCCATGGCAACTTTGTTACCACCAACAACCAATATGAGACAATGACACACATTGAATGTGTAAGATACGAGGGAGAAAGTATCTAAATGCTTGCAATTTTTAATTCACAGAACATAAGAAAATAACAGATGTGCCCCTACAGTGAAGAAAACCTGCTGTGTAATGGGAACTCCTTGAATCCATTGACATACCCTGAAAAAGGTTACTCAGAGGTCACGGAATAATCACTTCAATTAGATTTCTAAATTGGAGAAGACAGCTATCTCTCTGGAATGCTCTAGGAGCAGGGTGATCTCACATGACACCAGCATACAGGCTAGACAATGCATCTCCTCAATTTTAGGATGCAAAATTACTTGAACCTCTTGCCCTCTTGTTATTCCCACTGACAGAGTCCTGCCTGTGCCTACAGACTTTAGAAATGGAAAAATAAAATCAGGAGTAACTCAATGCATTACCCAACCTTCTTCACATTGGTGTTTTATGGATCTTTAAAACTTGCAAGAATGTTTTAGGAAATTTCAGAAAACAATAATTAAAACTATACTGTTCATGGGCATTTTCAGAATTTTTCTTTTGGTTTAATATTTCTGTTTCTCCCAGTTTCCTACTCCAAGACATTTCCAAGCACTCAATGACTTTTCGTAAAAGTATTTTGATCTTCTGCCTGATAACCAAATTAACTTTCTCTTTCTCACATTACTGTAAATCTATTTTCCCTAGAGACTCAAACATAATTACCTCATGCTTTAAACTTGAGATACTTCAGCAACAAAATCGTTAAGTAAATTCATTGTCTGGGGATAGATGCAAGTATCTGCTTTAAAAATTTTTGTACTTCAGCAAACATATGTAGGAAAGATCACAAAAATTGCAACATTTACTCTCTGTCTTGAGGTATCTGCTTATGTTTCTATATACAACAGGTCTTTTTTCAGTGGTGGAAGCAGTTCGTCATTTTTATTATGAAAGAACAATAACGTGTACTGTAACAAAACAACACTAGATTAAATTCAGCTAAATCCTTGGAGAAAGTTGAAAGAAAATGAGAATTGTCTCTGAAATTTTGAAAAGATTTACATATTGTGTGGGAACAGCCTTCCGTGAATTCTGACTGAAGAGACAAACCCACACATAACACAGGGGGAAAAAAAAAAGTGGTAGAAGCCATACAGCACAAACTGTATCCCAGTGATGACCATTTCCTCCTTGAGTGGAGTAATAAAATTTCCATTTGATGTGGTTCCAAGTGGTGGAAGTGACTCCAGTCAACATGGAAATCCAAGGTTCCTACACCAATACCACAGAAATTAAATGAGAATTGGCTTCTTCTTGTCCCTGCAAATTTGTCATCAACGGAGCTACACCAACACCTGGGACCACCAAACATCTGCCATTGTCTTTTCACACAAGGAAAAACAAGGTCAAGGAACCTGAGATTTCCACATCATCTTATGAACCATGTTATAAGGATACATTCAACCTGACTTGGAATATCCAATACTGTCACAAAGCAATTTAAAAGGGCCAAATACTCAATTCTCAACCTCAGTCCCCAGATTTGAGGATGATAACCAAGATCTACAGGGCACTTTTGAGTCAGTTCTCTAAGTGGCAGCTGAAGCAGACAAGAGATGCCATAATTTACCCAATATTATCATTTTAAAATCTAAATAGAAGACAGAAAGCAGAGGCACAACAGACCCCCAGCACAAAACAGCTTCCCATGGAGAGGTCTGAAAATGTAACTAAAGCTAAGGCCCACCTCTGCTCCAGAGCAGCAGCCATAGCCCAGAGCACCCTTTCCAGCATCTGTCCCCTTTTGAATGGGATAGAGGGTTTTTTCCCCAAAGGGTTTAGGCACTCTGGCTCTGTAGTGCTGGTATTGAGAACAGGATGATTTTACAGAAGTATAGGATGAATGCTCAGGATAGACTATATGAGTTAAAGCCACTGTGGCTGGAGCAGTTTTATATCCAGGAAGACTGCTGGCTGTTGTTGCTTTAGTACAGTACTGAGCACTTCCCAGCTTCTTCCTCTGTCAGATTCAGAGGAGGAGGAAACCCAGCATCAATCTATACTGATGCAAATTCAATTGCACTTTTAATAATAGCTGTCATCCTTATCATTTTCCCTGAGAATGCTTTCTGAGTATCCTTCTTCTTTTCTCCTGTACTGAAAAAATTTATATTTGAATTCTTTTCTCATAGCTTATTCAGTGTTTTGAATCCTGATATAAAGGGAGAGTAACATTATGCACCATTGTTATGGTGATAATGGGAGTAGTTCCCACAGCGGGCAGCTTTCTTGTCATGGTTTGATGTTAATGCACTGGTCAACAAAGGGAGTAATTCCTTATTGTGAAATATTCCATTCAATAACCTTATAAAATCTCACACTCCTGATGAAAACCCAGCAAAATAATTTTTATACTAAAAACACCCCAAACAATTATGACTAATATATAATGGTATTTATTCCCCTTTCCCCAAAACATTAAGTTCCCCTTATTTGTTCACCTTCCCCACCCCCTGCAGAGTTAAATGTCATTGCATTTCCAGATATGAGAAGTCTCCTTTGTAGTATCCCAGCACCCTAAAAGATTAAAATTTATGCCAGGGAAATCTTCACATTTATCTATAATATTGCACACCATTGAGAATCTAAGTAGCTTGTATTTTACAAATAAAATGCTTTACAATCCAGCTCCTCACAAAGTTGCTGGTAACACTCCTTCACACTCTCTAGATTACCCCTCACTTTTGCTTACTGAACAGCCAGCTCCGCACATTTTGCAGCCTCTCCAGCTGCCTCTTCAGCTATTGGCAGGGTGAAGCACTGTGCACAGCATCCACTATTATATTATGGGTTTTTGGACAATGTGTCTGTGACAGAGCATTCTCCAGAACTTCTCTGTCTCTGCTAACAAGTAGGGTGAATTTAACAGAGAACAGAGTACAGAAGGGTTGCAGCAATGTAAGATTAGCAATTCCCCCCTCCCAATCACATCCCCACATTCTTTTTCCTATATGTTCATGTAAAAATCACTGACTAGCTTTTTGGTCAATATTTTGCCATTTTGTTTCTTGTGACTTGGAAACAGGTATGCAAAATTATATACTCCATGCATATCTCCAGGGCCTTCAATAATCAGGATTTCAAACAGAAAATGTGAGCAGAAACAGGGAAAAACATTCTTAGCAACAACAATTCCAATGTTACAGACCAGCTGATGCCAACAGAGTGACAGCAGTTTTCACGTTACCCACAAGGACAGAATTTGCAGTCCTTTTCGGAATTCTACTGCAACATCAGTGTTTGCTCTGTTGCACCAGAAACACCCAACAGTTTCTGATACCAACAGAAGAGGGTGTCTATTCTCTGTGCTTTGTAAAAATCAGCAAAACAGAGTGATTATCTGAATTGCCTTATTTCTTTATCAGATAGTTTTGGTGAAGAAGAAAAGTCTGAAGGCAGAACGCAATAGCACAAAATACAGACTCATATCTTGAATATTTTTGGCGTTGTGTAACCTGTTTTAATGCAAGACTTAAATGGGTCAAATTACAATTAAAATGTCTCATTTGCAACAATGATTTTGCTAATAACTTCGAGATTACTTTAATCACTTTGACATCCTCTATAATAGACTTCAGACTTCTTGCATTTATAAATTTATCTGGTTTTGCACTTAAGGAGACCTCCTTATTAAGGAAAATCCTTCAGTGTGAATCCTTCTACACTCCTACGTTAAAAAAAAAAATCTACACCACCTTTAACATTTAGATTATCTACACTGTAAAATAAAAATTCAAATTACCATCACAAAATCTAATGGGATCACATCGTTTAAATTCACTGAAAAACTAAGGTCATACCACTCAGCCAATAAAGGTTTAAAGTGGGAACATTAAAAGAAATAAACCAGAATGAAAATGGGCAGTAAAACACTCTGAGGAGAAACATGAATTGTTTTCTTTTTTCTTTTCTTACTTAGAAGATATAAATGGCAGTAGGACACATGGGAAAGGTGCTCAGCATGGGAATAACTCCAGGAAATGTCTATTGGCTTCAGCAGAAGAAAATTATAGTAATGCAGAAAAAACCTACTTCCTCAATACATAGGAGCTGTCTTTTTGCCCCAACTTCTTTTGAGCTAAGACTTAGGAACAAATAATTATAGAACAGGAAAAAGGAAAACAAGGAAAAAGATTGCCCTCCCATTGAGACAACAGTCCCTTCTAAACAACTCAGTCAAGGACAACACCTCCTTACAAATTTTTCATATATAAATGCTTATGTTCCACTCTGAGATAAGCTATACCCATCAATTCTGGTGAATGCATTAAATACTCAGGCTGTGTCCACATGATCCGGTCTATGAATTAAGACCTTCCTAAGGACTGCACCTCCGGAACATCCCTTCTGCAGCAGCCTGGAAGATCAACAGCTACTGTCCCATCACTACCTGTCAAAGCCCAGCATCCCCAAACAGCTCAAGGTCGGGAAATCAAGGACTGCATTGGATATTCCTGTTTTAATAACAGTGAGGAGAGCACTAGGTCTCCCCAGGTAGTACTCCAATTCAAAGCTGTCAGTTCTCTGCCAGCACTTACAGCAAGGAGTAGCGTCACATTGCTTGTAAATGATGAAGGATTGCCTAATTCTTCCCTAGTTTGTTCACACACATCTGCAGAATGCAATATATGGGTGACAAGTGACAAAGAATCAAAATGTTTTAAAGTAATAGTTCATCCTGCAGGAAACAGAGCTTCACCTGCCTGTCTTGGGGGCTAAAGGAAAATGCTCTAGAGAAGAGAAATAAATTAGAATTGTCAACATCCTAGCAGAAAAGAGGCTCAACAGAAATAATAGTTTTGATCTATCCTTACCTTAGAAGCAATAGTAATATTTTCACACCCCTCTCACAAATAGTTACAATTCTTCCTTTACAAAGACACCTAAGGGCTCGTTTCATTTTAAACATATTTTATTAATGAGTTATTCCACTAAACAACTCTGTATTATCTCCTTCTTCCTGTGCTTTCAACGGAAGAGCTAGCAAGCTACTTTGCAAAGCAGCCTCAAGTCAATCTACTTCCAAGGGGTTTTTAATGTGTCATGTCAGGTGATAAATATCTCTGTCTCCACTAAGTCAGAGACTTCAAGGAGACTGCTTGATATTTGCAAACTTTGAAAAATAAATGACAACACATCAATTATACCTAAGCACAAGAACACAGCTATGCAGGTAGAGCAGATTGTTTTCAAGATATAATACTAAAAAGTGCTGAACTTTTATTTCCTGGAAAAAATAAGACTTTCTCAGTTCCTAATTATCTTGAGTCATTTTTTAGATAGAAAGCCTTTTATCTAACGCGGTGGACTGTAAACAAATGAGTTGAATTTTTCAGAAGACAATATCCTTCTTACTACCTACAAAGGTAGTAAGAAAAATAATCTACAAAGACCTTAGCAAATCAAGAACACTAGCAAAATAAACTCTTAGTAGCTGAGGTATGTCTGTGTAATGTAACAGTAAAATTGATGGAGTGTTGTATTTTTCACATAGTCTGCATGGTCTTGTACAATAAAAAATTCTTTGGATACTATGAGCAATGCATGAATATAGGTGAGGATTTGACCAAAATAATTTTAAAAGGGAATGTACAGAAAGGGAAGAGAGTGTTCATTCAAGTTTAAAAATAAATTTACTCTGAGCCATGTTTATTTCCCATATTAATTTTCTTGGGTCACTTTACAACGAACTCTCAAAAAGCAAATATTAATTTTGAATGCAAGAAACCTGATCAATGACAAATATTAAGTTTAACAATAACATGTGAACAATCTAAACTACCAAACCAGTGCATCTAGGGCAGCACACAGCTAAAACCTGTCAACTAACTTCAATCCATTCCTACTTTTATCCCTGTCAGGGATTCATGCTACCTTCTTGCTTTCAGCAGGGGGTAAGAGCTGCTACTGGTTTCTTGTAATAATTGAGCTGAACTGTAAATTTAAAGCTGGACCATGATTTCTTTAGCTCTCCTGAAATGACCTGCATTTGCCTATCATTATCATAATCCACAGACTACACCACAGGTAAAAACCATGTGGGCTGTTTATCCTGTTTTTTAATGTGACTTTGCTTGATTGCTTTGTTCTGTTTCAGCGCATCACTGGCTGCCTAATTGCATTACTAAGGCTTTCACTAACCACAGCATCACCAAATACAGTAAGGCATTTCTTGAAAACATGCTTCATAATTTATAATTCATGGACTTTGGGAAATTTCCTTAGTTTTTTGACTTTGCAAAGCTCATCTTCAGATTTCTTTTTTTTCTGTAGTACCCAACACCTTGTTTGCTTTCCAACCACTAGTTCACATGTTCTACAGATAAATTATAAGACTTGAAATGCCAATAGCCTGGTCTTATTCAGGTTACATCAAGAGCAGTCTGAAAAGCTACACACTTTTTCAATAAAAAGTTTGTGTGCTTGTTTAAGAAATTAACAGTACTAATTAAATCAATATTTTATTCATCCTTCCCCACAGACTTCTTATTCAAGCATTCATACTCTCAATGCTGGTTTCCTGCTACAGTTCCAGGCTGCACTGGATGAATCTGCACTGATCCCTCAGACAAATTCATGACTGTTTCCACTTGCAGAAGTAGCAAGTGTCTTTGTTAGGCAGACTTACAATAAAAATGAAATACTGACAGGATTTTAAATAGCTGCACTTAATCTTCAGATATTTCTGTTTATTAAGAAGCAGTGCAGAGAGTGTCCTAAACTCCAACACAATAAAATCCACATGTGCTCTTATCAGTCTGGGAACAGAAAAAACATAACCACATCATACAGTATCTTAGGTAAACTAATTATTTCTACTGCAACTGACTCAATTTGGTGCACTGCAACTGAAACCAGCCATCAGGCTTCCAGACAAGCTGGTGGGGGACAGAGTGGCAGCATCTTTCTGTCAGGGCAGAGGGACAACTAAGGCTTTGGATGCTACATTAAAAGGAAAGCAGGCCTTTAACTAGTTACCTTAGTTGACAAGGGCAACCAGACTTGGGAATTCAAACCACAGAAGACATAATCTCTGTTCCCATCCCTCACCTTCTCAAAAGAGTTCAGTTTATAGTACAAGATGATGTTTCAGATAGAAGTGATAACTACACCAAGAAAGAAATAAGTGACAAATAAGAAACAGCTACTAACAGAAAACATTAGTCACCAGAAGTGAAAAGCAAGTCACATAATTTATGTTGTGCAGGGTTAACAAAGGCACAGAATCACGCTGAGATGTGTGGTGTAAAGAAATGAAAAAGAGAGGGGAAAGGCTCTTCAGCTGAATATTTCTGCAAGACAGACATCAAAGAAAGAAGAAACTTTTTCTGCCTATTAGACGTAGGATAAATCACATTGTGGAAATAAGATAAGTAATTTGCTTCACATTGCAATAGAAACACAATGTTGATCTCAGGAATAAAAAAAAGGCATAGAGAATGGAAATTGAGACAAATAGAAAAGGATATTATTACAAATGAAGCACAAAAAAGATGCAGAGGATGATAAATCCAAGAATGTAGGCATAAAATTAGAGATCCAGAAAGTTTTTTGGTTCTTTTTGTTTTTTTTAATTCTCAAAATCGTGGATAGCTTCATGTGCAGAGACTAACTTAAGCACTTATATTGAGGTGGGAAGAGGGCTAGGAGAATGATCCACACCATTTCTATATGGCTGTTCAACTGGTTCCTTTAGTATGTCAGAACAGTTTTCGTCTCTCAAAGAAAAAGCTGTAGGTTTCCCTTCTAAGGAGAACTTTACTCTGATAAACTCCGGACAAAGTACTGTGTTCTTATATTGACTGTCACTGGGTGCTAATATAACAAAATAATTCTACATTGTCAGTTGAGATTTTTGTCTTGCATAAGCAAATTAATTTGAAACATGAAAGGTAAACTGCCAAAAGAAGATGTGGGTGCTGCACTGTCAAACCTTTACAGCAGGACCCAAAACAATGATTCATGGCTTTTAGAAAGAAAGTCAGATATCATGTTGTCAAGTCAGGCTGTTCTGTTTACTGCAAGTAAACCTGGAGAATGTTTTTTGTTGTTCTTTGGGGATTTTATATTTAAAAAAAAAAAAAAAAAAGGTGCTAAGCACCAGGCCAAAACAAGTGTTTCTTATATTAAAGCAGGGCACATATTTTTATGCCAGCCAACTTTCATTCTAGAAGGTAATTTCTATTTAAAAAATGAAAATAAGAAAAAAAAAAAAACCAACAACCAAACAACAAAACAAACAAAAAAACCCAAAACCAAACAAGAAGAAACCAAGAAACAATGAAGTCATCAACCAGTACCATATTTGAAGACAATATTGAGGTTTCTCCAAATTGCTTGGTTACTCAGATCTTTCTTTTCTTGTTTTCCAGTTTGAGCAAAGTAAAGCAGATGTGGTTGCTGGCACTTGCAATGCTGCTGCCCACCACCATCCCAACTGAAGTGCACTGAAGTAACAGGAGGAGTGTATATCCACATGAAATTTTACTGGCATAAGCTGGTTTTGGATGATGGGTGCATGATCCAGTGGTAGATAAACAGTGATGTTTTCAGTCACATCAAGAAGACAATTTTAGCAGCTGTTGCACTTTTAGCATTAAGGGTTTTTTTTTAAGCTCAGCAAAAAAATACTGTAGATTTGAAATTTCAGTGTAGATGGATAACATAAGTAGCCATGAAGTTTTGGGTTGTCTTGAACATAAGTTATCTAAAGTTCATGAAAAATGTGATACAGCTACACATTGATATTCAGCGGCTATTCTTCATACATACTTTTATTTTAATGGAGTGAAAACACATGTTTTTTTCTACTCAGATATGAGCTGATACCTACTGTATATTTTTGCTGTGACAAATTAAATAGATTAAAGCTAAAAAAATAATTACCCTGACTTACCCCAAGTGACAGTTCAGACTGTCTGAGCTGCACATCTCAAGCAAGCTTTCCCTCCCCCATCCCGAATAAGCAGTGGTGACAGCTTTGCCACAGTAGCATTTGTAATTGGCTTCAGGGCTATGGTTTATGATCACTGCAGCTGATGTGGTAGATTTAACCTGAGATATGATAAGTTAAAATAAACAGGGTGTGATGGAGCTGACAGAATGGACATCTGGAAAAACACACTACAATCATGAAAAAAAGAAAAGTATATTATCCAATGCAACCCTTCAAATTCTGTTTTTCAAAAAACACGTATTGATAGATTTTAGCTTTACTGACTAAAGTAATTTACTGGTATTGAAACAGTTTCAGTAGTTATAATTAGATTTATCTCTAACTGGAACTCTGAATCCAGCCGTTCCTACTGATGTTTCCTCTGTACAGTACATAACAAAAAGTCAGAAGTACATTTTTCAAATAGTCAGAGTTGCCTGGAAATTTTCCTAACAGATAAACTCTGCTTCCTCCTTTCTAAATGCAACAAGGAAAAGGAGGAGGGCCTAGTTCACTTTTATCACTTATGTCAATGTTACTGACATGGTAACGTTTTCCATTGCCTTGATTAGGGTCAGTAGGGGAATCACCAAAGAATCTCCTTACTGCCTTTCTCAATGCAAGAAGCAGAGCATCCATGCGGACACATGAGCTGTGTTTGGGCTTTAGCCACTCACTCCTGGATCTTGTCTGCCTTAAAACCTGTATTTCACTAAGCTTCCATTAAGCTTAGAATTTGTATAGATGGCAGGAGTGTCACTCAAAAGGATCACAGGTTGTAAACAACTCACCACCATTTCCAGATTAAGAGTCTTCAGTTGAGCATCACTTGGGAAACTTTTTACTGAAACTGTCATTGCCAGGCTTTTGGAGTTTTGGTAGAAAAACTGCTACTAAAAAGCATCATGTCTACAAAAACCATTAGTATGGGACAATGTGTACTGCAGTACTGCAGCAGGCCAGACTGGGACCAGCTGATGCTTTTCTACTTGATTTGCATTTTCCTTGCTCAAGGTGATGCTCTGTTACTGGCATCAATGACTCAAAGATCAGATGTATTGTGAAAACTGTGAATTCAGCAGGTCAAGGACATAAGATCTAAGCAGAAAAAAAGAAGCAAATAAATCTATGAAAATAATATTCAGAGATAAACAGTTACAGTCACGAATATTTTTCCATTTGTTTTATTCCAGTTGGCCACAATGTTGATTAAATAAAGCTGGGCATAAAGATCACTTATGAAGGATGCTACAGATGAACAGTATCAGCCCAGGAAGGGAATCTTAATAAATTGCAAATGCAATTTATTTTATATTAAAATTTAATCAGATTAATTTATTTCTAATACTCTATGCTAACAATTTGGGCACATAGTCCCTCCCATGATATTACTATTACTCTCGTAATGCTACTTGATTTATATGATATTAAGCAGCAGTTGCAAGACAGACAGACTTAGAGATGCAACTGTCTCTAAAATTCTTATTAAGAAAACTGAATCTTTTTTCATTCATGTTTTAACATTTCTATTAGATATTTTAGAGCTGAAGTCTTAGACTTAAAATACAAGCAGTAGATTCTTTAGTTGCTTGCTTCATCTGCTATGGTAAAGGAAGCAACAAAAATAGGGGGCACATGGAAAAAGGCACTGTCTTTCAATATTTGCCTGAATTTATTTGATACCACCTCTTTAATACCCGATTGAGTTTGACCTTGTGACCATTTAAGATAAGAGAGAAAAAGAACTTCCCATCATGCAGCCACGTGGGGGTGTCCAGAGCTGTAGCTCCAGGCTCACAAGGAAAGTCAAGGTGGAGAGGGACCGGGCTTCAGCACAGTGAATGCTGAAAGGGGAGAAACTGCTGGAGGGGAAGTTTCTGCAAAAGGAAACACCAAGAAACCTTTTGCTTCTCAAATGCTGTCACAGGGCAGTCAGCCACATCCAGACTTTAGATCTCTCTTAAGAGAGATAACTCTTGATTTGAAAAGGGGGATTCAACAGTGATGGAATTAATTCCTGTTATAGGCGTGGAGCTGTGAGTGATTTCAGCAATTAATTTTATTTATTGATATAAAACAATTATTGATTTTATTTATTGAAAGAAAAGAAAATA
>JAWWEE010000002.1:706186-730009 GCA_035221455.1 Xenops minutus
GTTTCTAAATTTAAAGGAGAGGAATTATTTATTGACCAACATAAATACCTTAGTTCTCCCCTCGAACTAAGACATCCCCCTAGCCCCAAACGGAAGCATTTCAGTGTGGGAATACTATCATGGGTCTAATGGGAGCTACAAGTTCCAGCTTGTTTGAAAAATAAACCCTAACATTTCAGAATACTAGAATTAGACCATCAGTACTGAAACACCATTAAGAACAGGAATAAACTAGATTCTTCTGAAAACTGTCAAGACCAAAACTGAAGTGTATACACAGGGTGAAATTCCTCTTTCACTAAGCTCTGTAATGATCCCTTTATCGAGAAGACTTGCACATTTCATGAATTCCACAAAAACATTAAGATGTGTAGTGTTTGTGTTGATAAAAACAGAGGCAATAAAGTAGTGGGAAGCCAATGTCATATTTCTGCAAAAATAAACAGGGTAATTCAAATTTAAAATTCTTCAGCACTGAAAAATATATATTTGATCTGCCTAAGACCTCAGAATTTATGTTCAGATAAGTAAGTTCAATGATAGTTTTAGGTTTTTCATAGTATATGTGGAAAAGATCTTTTTAAAATGTTTTCTATATTTTTAGTTTTGAAGATACAGACACCCACCTACAGATGTAGGCATTTCTAAAACAAAACTGATATTTAATTTTACACATGACATTAAAATCACATCTCATTAGAATCATAGAATGGTTTGGATTGGAAGGACCCTTCAAGATCATCTCATTCCACCCCCCTGCCACAGGCAGGGACACCTTCCACTAGCCCAGGTTGCTCCAAGCCCAGTCCAAGCTGGCCTTGAACACTTCCAGGGATAGGGAAGCCACAGCTTCTCTGGGCAACCTGTGCTAGAGCTTCACCACCCTCAGAGGGAAGAATTTTTTCCATATATCCAAGCTAAATTTCTCCTCTTTCATTTTGAACCCAGTATCAGAGAAGTTTATCTAGAGTTTATTACATTATGTGAGTGTGCTCAGGATGGAAAATTTGCCTGAGGGAAATGTATAAGTGGAATTTCTGAGTTGGAGGGAAATGGGCAATATAGTACTGGAACAAATCCTGATCCCTTCTGATTTACACCTCTATTTCTGTATCAAATTAGTATAGATAAGCACCCACACTTCTGAAGCAGTAGCTTTTCTGCAACTGCTTTACCCTTTGCAAACTTCTTCATAACTTTGTCTGTATTAAATATAGCAAATCAGAACTATATTTCTTGCCAGCAGTTCCCCAGCTCTGAAGGTAAAAGCAAAGGCTGAGTACAACACGGTCAGTATTTAAAAAGCTATTAAGATCCTATCCACTCTCTTTATAAGCACTCAGTGGGCATATCAGGGCTTCATTTTTCACAGCCTTGCCCCTGGCCCTCTTCTCTGGGACAAGAGATTTCATCAAGATGAGGTGCCAGGGAATAATTTCATGACTTAAAATAAGAAGATCCAAAGATAATGGACACATCCTAAAATACTGTATTGATTTCAGAAAAACAGGAGAATAGGAAAGCAGAGGGAGTAAATTAGGAGGGTGGGCGGGGGTGGGGGTGGGGGGGGCAAGGGCAGGAAGAAAATGTGGCAAGAAAAAACGTGGCTGAAAAACAACAAAAGGCAGCAAATTATGCAAATTCCATTAGTTGTACCCTCACAGCATGACACAGTTTACTTTTCATCCTCTGAAAGACCTGAGTTAAAGCCCAGTGAAGTAATTCAGTCTGGATCTGAGTTTCTACTGCATGTAATGATACAAGAGGTTATACTATTGGTAAAGTGCTTATCATAACAACCGTGAGCACCAGGATACACCAAAGAGTCAGGTATATACCTCCTATTAAACAGAATTAAATTTTAAAGAGCTAACCATTAGTGCAGGAAACAATTGAGTAGGTAGAAGTATTCCACAGAAATTTTTTTCTGAAGTGCAGGAAACTGCAGAACTAACCATAATCTGCCCTGCACAGTTACAACCCCTGAGCTGCTGGGCAGAATCATCAGAATGAGTCCTTCAAACGAGATGGTGATGCTGCTTTACTCCAGCAGATTGTTAAAGCAAACACATCGCTGTCCTTCAGACACTTGAGCAATCACACTGAATACTTATACGAGCCTAAAGTTAGGATGTGCATAAACACTCATCTTGAATTCATGTTACATCTGGTTTTTATTATACCAGAGGTAGTTTTAAGCTCCTTGTGCTGGACTTGGACCACAAGAGAAAGACGTTTAACTGTTTTTATTTTTACTGTCAACTTTTAACCATTGCTCCGATCATTTTGTTTCTCCTGAGTACAATAACAATAAGCTTTAGTCATCAGGTACCAGCCACTAGAATCTCAAGTACCAATACCCACTCAAAGAGGCATTTCTACTTTTCAACATCCTTGTTCTGATCTTCATCTACGAAACAATCCAATAGTCTCTAGAAAGAAAGTTATATTTTCTATTATTGTGCTAGCAGGTACTATACTCCAGGTGAAGGGACTGCATTTCACTCTAAAACTCCTTGACCTTCATTAGTGCTTCAGGGAGCTTGAAAGCCAGATGGAATAACAAAAAATTCAATAAAATAGACTAGTTCATATTTTTCTGATTTTCTGAAACAACAGGGGAAATAGTAACCATCAGGTTTAAAGATTAATTTGAAATGAAATGCCTACAGGCAAATAGATATGATAATTGCATTAAACCATATACAGCTTGTTTTTAAAAGGGACATGAAATCTTATAATTAAATCAACTTCTAGATCATATTTTAAGTTATATTATTTTAATTAATCTATTTGGAAAGGAGTTTTGCAAATAACCAAGGCAGCAATTAGATACTGCAATTTACTCAGTATTTAATTTTGAAGTTTTAAAAAAAGCAGAGGGCTTAAAATAAGACTTTTAGACATTTAGAATTCAACAAGATATCCATATGTCTTCTCACCATGAAGGTTTTCATACCTACAAAGCTACCTACCTGCTGTATTCTGCTATACTGAATGTTGGGATCTTCATATAGTTTATGTGTCACATAGATTTGCCAAAGAAATGTTTTATACGCACAGATATAATAGTGCACCTTCAATGGCTGAGTCAAGCTCTGTATGACTGAAGTATCATAGAATCAATAATGTTGGAAAAGACCTCCAAGATCATTGAGTAATATCTCTACTGGCATTTTACCTATATCTGGCATTTTACCTCAGACCCCATTCTGATATCTCTTGTCTATTTATACAGCACTTGGCGTGCTGGTAACCCAGTGGCACAACAATTACCAATTTTTTTCCCTGGATTTTGAATGAATATTAAGACAGATCTAGAAATTATAACAACAGCTTAAGAGTATTCCCCAACTTGATGAGGAAGAAGAAGAAGAGGACAATTTCCCTCCCTAGCAACAAATGTCTCAAAACTCAAAAGCTAAAATACTTCCACTTGTGTACTCCATATACAACATATATATATAGATATATATAGATATATATCAGAACAATTTTGAACTGCTGACAGGATCCAGAGACGCATTTCACCAAATTTTCTACCTAGGAAATTTACAAGTTT
Organism: Xenops minutus; assembly: GCA_035221455.1. NCBI lineage: Eukaryota > Metazoa > Chordata > Aves > Passeriformes > Furnariidae > Xenops > Xenops minutus. Next base: position 709,749 of record JAWWEE010000002.1, read on the forward strand.
ATTAGGCAATTCTGTAGACAGCATACATGCCATTTCAAATATCCACTTTTCAGGGACAACCAAACACAAATACATAATTCTTCAAGGAGAATAATTGCATCTCATTGGTGCTAACTTCTTGTACTCATGTTTCCAGGACCACAACCACCCTACTGCTTGAAAACATTCCCATCCTATCAGTTGAGTGGACCACCTGCCTTAAGCCCAAGGCTTTCCTGGTCTTTCTAAAGAGAATATAGACAGTTCCTGTGGCTTCAATCCAAACAAGACTCTTCTATTTGCCCCTAAACTCTATTTCCAAGTGGGATTACAAATTGTTTTACAGGAATCTTTTCATATCACTACATTTTGGCTAATGCATTACAGATTCCCTGCATTAAAAGACACAAGCTCCCCTAAGAGCTCTTGGCAGAATTTGAATAACAAAGATTTTGGAAGACATAGCATTTTTGACTTGACTGACTTTGGGCAGTCAGAACCAACCACTCTGCTGTTATTTTAAAGCCATGTCAATAAAGAGAAAGATGTTTATTAAAGTTAGAGCAATTTAAAACCCTGTGTTAATACAGAAATTTTAAAATACTTTTTTCAAGCTCATTTAATGCATCATTTTTATATTAATCTAAGCAACCTCTTAATAGACAGAAATATATATTAACTCATAGCTTTATTTAATGTCCCTATCCATATTAATCTAATGCTTCATGCTCCTAACTTGGCTGCAACAGCTTTTTTAGAATTGTTACATGCTCAATAGCTCCAGTTTAGATATTTCTGCAATATGCAATAGATATTTCTGTTAAGAACTGCAAGGAACATTTCACATGGTAGAGCACAGAAGTCCAAGTTTTAATTTGGAATACTGAAGAACATGTTCTTTAAAGCTCCTTGAACTTTTTTTGAGGCTATTTAGGCCCCAAACTGTAGCTTTTCTTTAACGAGAACAAAGATGTGTTCTCTGGGAAGGTATTAGAATGGAAAAATTGTGTGCAAAGTTCATAATTAATGACTAAGTCAATTAAATCTGCATTTGCACTTTGGTTCAGGCTAGGAGAAATTGCATGTAAAAAAGAATGTTGAAAGAATGGCAGAAGAAGACTTTGATTTTTATGTTTATTTGGAGAATAACAGCACCCAATTTGAAAAATAGACCCCAATATGTATGTGTATGTATAAACATGGTAAACTTGCAAAAGTAGTGATTTATAAAGGCCCATATTCCATCAAGTTCTGCATAAAACTCCATAAAGGCAAGATCACTCCTTGTTCCTTGCTATAACTTTGACATTAATTATTTTTTATTATTGGTCTGGTTAGATATTCTAGTTTTTGCATGCAGAATAGCAGAAATTTGCATACAAATAAAAGCTATGTAGTCATATTTTGTTCTAATTTCCCATGCATGTCCCTAAACAGCCCACGATATATAAATTACAGTATCATTTAGCTAACAATCTATGATGGCTATGCGTAATAATATAACCTTCCCAGGATTTAATTAAGCAAGTTAAGAACATGGAACTTAGAAATAAGGAGCCTCTAGAGAAGAGTAAATTTAAAGAGTTGCCCTCCATTTTTAAGCTTTTATGATTTTATTACCCTTACTAAGAAGGAGGGGAAAATGCAAAGAGAGAAAATAAACACTTATTGTTAATCTTAAATTTTTCTTTCCAAAACAGAGAAAAGAGACTTTTACTGTCCCACCCCCTGTGGTACTTTTGGAAAGGTCTTGAATTTTCATTCCACCAACTGCATGAATAAAATCTCTCTCGAAAGAATAATGTTATTAAAATTCTCCTCCTACTGTCTCCTAGGGAGCAGTGACTGGGTATAGACAGATACAGCCCAGGGATGCCATCTGAGATTGGATGAGATTCTAGAGACTGCAAACATCACAAAATTGAGATTATACATGTAGAATATTTTCTTCTGCTCACATTTATGTGGCACAAGATAAGCAGAAAAGTTCTTTTTAACAGTAAATACAGTGGTTTTCAGTGACCGTATTCCATTTATCTGTGTAAAACAGCTAAATGAAAACTCACTTTACCTTTAAAAGGAATAACCATATTTTTTTTTTTTATGAGAGTAAACCCCATGTTACTTTGGGTCTTAAATTGTCAAAAGAGAATCTTTTGTTCTGATTTTACATGTAAGGATTTGATGGTTTTGTTTTTTGTCAGGACATATTAGCAAGCCACAGGTCACACAGCAACATCTACCTGTAATTTGTCCCACAGTAAGATACCTACTCTGGAAACTCAGAGGTAAAAATGAGCAAAAACTATTTTATCCGTATTACCATGGCATTCTTTAAAGTAACAATCTTTACATATTCTGTAGTTAATTAGCTTTTCTTACCAGTTGTAATTTTGTTGGCATTATCCAATCATTTATTGGCTGGGGGGTTTTTTAATTATGTGGCTATGGGGGTTTGGTTTAATTCCCCTTCCCCATCACCACCCCCACACGGTTGTATTTTAATCTGCTGGGGTAATGTTCCTTTAAGTCTCGTACAAGTGATCAAGGAGAATTTATTTTGAAATTCTCCTCACACAGCTAGAACACCTCGTTTGTGTTGTTACAGATATTTAATTCCTTTCCACTATTATATCAGCTGTCACGAGTTTATGTACCTACTACAACATGAAGCATTTGAGGTGAGGTAGATCAAGACTTGTCTTCATGGGATTTTGGTATAGTGGAGAAAAACCCTGATTTTTTTTTTTTTTTTAATATGATGAGTTTCTGCCAATCATTTCGACAGTGACCTTTTCTTACTTCATCACAACAAAACAAAACTCAGGAATCATGTCCCAAAACAGGCCATGTAATGTTGGCTGCTTTGGGGTTTTTGGGGTTTTTTCCTGATTAACTAAGTTTGGAGGGTTCTGTTTTGATGTTACGAAAAAGGCAAAAAACTGCCTTGGAAATTATGACTAAGAAAAGATTCTGCAGTGATTTTCATGGGATTTAAAAGTAATTATCTTTTAACATTTTAATAAAAAGGATTTGTCAATGTCATTAGGATCATCAAAATGAGAGTAAAGAGGAAGCAGTGTATCTGTGTAGGAAAACACATAAACCTACCACGGAGAAAGTAAATTTACTTCCACAGCTCCGTATTAATAACTAGAACTCGAGGACTCCATAGGTTTGCACAGTTTGTTTGTGTGACATCATATGTGCCTTCTGAATGTTGCTTTTCAACTGGCTCAACTCAGTTTTGTCTTAATCAGTATTCCTAGGAGTAACTTTGCCATTGGGAGGAGAGCCTTTCTCCTGGGTACTTTCAGAATCTTTTTCAACAAATCACTCACTGCACACTGATTTCTAGGTGCAGATGCATCATCTACAACATAATTTGTGCAAACCCAGTGGGATCCTAGATTTTATCTCTGTTGATTTCTTAATATATCAGCTTCAGACTGAGCCTGTTGAATACATATCAATTCATACAATAAGCAAAGTGGCTTCATTGTACAAATCAGTCAGCCCCTTTTTCATTTAGAAAACCATTATGATGCAAAATAGTGTCCATCATGCTGTGACTGACACTGATGATGAAATGTGCTGTACACTCAGAGTGAGGACAGTGTCACTGTTCCAAGAAGTTACATCAGTACTAGGGTTTCACTGATAAGACTGAAAAATGATGAAGCAATCCAGAACAAATAGTTCTGAGCAAATAATGTGTAAAAGGGTTTACAAATCCCTTGAGGCCTATTTCACAAATTGGCTTTAAAATTTTTGTTCCATATCTTCTTTATTTTCTCTCCCATGTTCTATCTCTATAATACAGTAACACAAGACTCTTCTGCTAGACAGTATTTCTGATGATAGAAAGAGATAAGGCTACCTGTAGAAAGAAGAAAAAAATACTCTTTCAAACTTGAAGAATCTGCACTCATTTTTGCATAATCAGACTGAAAAGGCTTGATAAAAAATGCAGAATAGTAAGTCTCATAAGAATCTCTAAAGAGATATCTAGATGGCCATAAACAGCATACTGGCATTGCAGTGTTAACATGAAAAGTCCTTTTTAGTATTCTCTTCAATTCATGAATTTCTTTTGCCATTATGAAAGAACTTCACTGTCATTTGTTATTTTGAAAAAATCAGAAATACTGCAACTGCAGAAGCACATATAGATGTTTGGGACTAATGAGCATTTTCACCATTTCAATTTTGCTCCACAAAGGGGGAAAAACCCACCATCATTTATTTAAACCCTTCAGCATCTGTTTATGGAGTCAGAATTTTCTATAACAAATATCCTCTGTTCCACTTGCAATGGATTCAATGCATATCTTAGAGAAAATATATGAATAGGACACCTGGCATTTTAGAGATGCTGATTTAATTTAATTCCTCAAGTTCAATTTTTGTCTGGACCAAAATAATCTGATACTTCCAACAGAAGCTGTAAGAAGCAAAAAGAATTTTTTATTTATTTCAGATACAACAACAACATATGTTTAGTTCATAAGAATATTTCCATATTTATAGCTTTTCTGTACACTCTTAAAAGGAAATAATCCAAATAATTCTGCTGAAAGGGCAAGAAAAAATAGGTATTTCTTCTACCATAGTTTAGTAGAAATGTTAACTTTGGAGTTCATAATGCAGGGCAGAGTTGCAAACTAACAAACAAACTAAAGAACAGCATTATCCGAAATTCTGGTTTTCCCCATTACAAACACAGATTGTCATTTCATTTTTGGTTTTTTTTCCCCGTATCCAACACCACCCCTGAAAGCAGGAAAGGTAGACTCAGGGCACAGAGCAGAGCAGGGACTGAACCCACTGACTACTCTGCATACCTCCATTTCCTTTCCAAGCACCAAGTTGACTCAGGTTTCACACTCACCCTACTCACAAAGGAGATAATCCTATTTGCATTGTTATTTTCCATTACTTAATAATAAATGTCTCATTCCATAGCTGAAAGAGGAGTCCATCGATTCCCTGGTTGTTTTGTTATTTGTGGGACACTTCACTCAAAGCATTAATTTGTATTTATATATTTCCTATAGCTTTATTTGTTGTGTATTTTGTAACTTACATGAAATTAAATCAAAGATGTTCCCAGACAAACAGGAACCACTAGTTTGGCTAATTGCAGCTAATGCTTGCCCAGGAAGAGAGTGGACCAAGAGGACATGCAGACCTCTCACCAGCAAGGTTCTACTCAGTGCTCACAACGCAGCCCTTCCCTGCTTCCCTTCCACGTCTCCAATTTGTCTTATGGCAAGAGCTGGTACCTTCTAATGGCAGGTACATGCTCCTAAAGCTAAGGATAAGGCAATATTGGGAAATAGCAGGGAGGCAGCTCATGCTGATACCAAAAAGCTACCTAAAGGTTGACTGGAGCTCTGTGCAATCTGGTCTAGTGAGAGGTGTCCCTGCCCATTGGAAGGGGGTTTGGAACATGAGCTTTAAGGTCCCATCCAACCCAGGCCATTCCACTGTTTGGTAACAGAGCACTGCAACTGCAGCCTCAGACAGGAGGTGTGAGAGCAAGTACAGATTTGCCTCACATTTAGCTGCTTTTGCCACTTAATTTGGAGAGGAACTGCAAGTCTTCAAGCAACGAGTCAGAAAAGCAGGGACACTATTTTGGGAGGTGAATGGTTTAAATCAGACAGGTGCAAAGGATTGCAGATAAAGGATGTGACTCAAACTGCATAAATCTAACAGGCAGGCAAGTACTACAAGACCCCTGATCCACACAAGTCTGTGTTTTAGAAATTCAAGACTGTTAGAAATAAGTGATCAATCACCATAACTTTCTCCAGCTTGTCTTGCTCCTACCTGGAATGTTTCAGCCATGCTGATAACTTGCCTGCATGTAAAATTCCACAACACCCCCGAATCAAGGGTACTGAGAACAGGCCTATCCATCCCCCTCATTCCTCCAACTCAGGAAGTCTGAGTTGATCAGGACTTACTTGCTCTTTTGCTCCATATTTTTAATCAAAAGAGAAGAAAGAGGGGATATTGTTCTCAAAAGTTATAGTGACAAGAATTGTCCACACAGTGTCCAAATGTGTTTGTTTAAACTGCTTCCCCAACTCCAACAGTTGCCAGCGGATGGTGAGGAAAAGAGTACAGGAGAAAACAGGACAGGATCTCCTCTCTTCCATAATGCACTCACCTTTTTTTTTGGCTATCAGCAGTTACAGACTTGAACTTTATCAGTGCTGTCGGTTAATACCTGTTTTCATATCAATGATCTTTATGTGGAATCATAACTGCTCAGATTTGTTCTGTAAATCCCATATTCCTAATAAGGTATAGAGATTTGCTTTGGATCAAATGACAGCAATCAGAGGGTTTTCAGAAGGAAGATCTGACCCCATCTTTGTTAACATAAACCAACAACAATCCAGTAATCTGACACTGCAAGATGTATTTCATAAATCAAGAACTTAATGCCTTCATTTCAGCTGTCTGCTAAACTCCCAGAGCCTGAACCTGAGGCGAAATCTTGGTCATACTGAATTTAATAACAATACTCCCACTGACTTCAGTAGGTCCAGGTTTTCATTCCCTAAAGCCACAAGGTTTTTGAAAAACTGTTTCTGGCAGACAGAGAAAAGCGATAACAAGTTCATCCATTCAGCTTTGCTTTTACAGTAATTCTGGGCACAGTTATATATGTATTTTCTTAGAATCAATTATAAGCTTCTCTACTTCCCTTGACTATAGACTATTCTCTGATAGATGTATTATTTCAGGTAATATATAAAGTCTCATACCTGCTTATTGACAATGTGCTAAGTTAGGTACCTTTTAGGCAATTCTCCAGCTCGAAAGACCAAGTGTTAACAGTGAACTCCAGACATCTCAATACCACAGGCTGTTCTCATTTTGAACATAAATGTACATATTAATCAGCTAATCACTAATCCCTGAAACCTCTAACTGCAGTATTGGCAGATCTTCTTAAAACGTATTTCCAAGCTTGCATGCCTGTTTTTGCATTTGCTTAAGGAATCACCCATCACATAAATGGCTAGTTAGTAAAATGAACTAATTAACAGAGAAATTAAATGGGGAAATAAATCTCACGCTCAAGACTACTGAAATGTTGTCTTCCTTTCCCATCCAAAGCCACTAGAAAGGCTTACACTTAAGAAATACTGTTGCATTTTGAAAGCAGTATATGTGAAATGTGTAGCTGTTAATCCCTAATTCTGTTATACTGTACTGGACAACTGTTACATTTATTATATTAAAATGCATGCAGTACAGTACAAAATACAGTGGTCCAGGTCTGAGCCCCCTTTTTCTTTTGCTTTCTACTTGAAACACTTGGTTTGTTCTTTAAGGTAATTTTAAGAACTATCCTTGTGCGTGTTAAATTATTATTGATTATTTGAGACTTACAGATCTTTAGATCCACGTTTAATTTCTGTTAATGTTTGTTCCAATTCTACTGTGATAACTAGTCACAGTGGCTATCCGATGTTTAAATACAAAGTTTAAAATATAGATATTTTAAACTCCCTCAATATATTGACTAATAGCATTCTACAGAAAACTTGGAATCAGACTAACATTTTAAGCTAAAACTAGCAGTGCAATTGCTTCCATTTCCTCTTATGCTAATAAATGAGAGTATCTTGTTGGAAGCAGTAGGAAACAGATGGACACTTTGTCAAAGTGTGAAGCTCAATGATTTGGGTGATAACGTATGGCATGAGTGTATATATATCTAGATCTAACAATAGCAACATTTTTAACCTCTAATACTCTAATTTCTTTATATAGCAATCAGGTTTTTTTCTTTCTTCTTCACATATAAAAACCACAGACTTACTGGATGAAAACAATGACTGACAAGTTCACTCAGTAGGCTTATGGCAGAAACCAGAACTCAACCTTTTTCTCCCAAGTTTCAGTTCAAACCTCTGTGAACTGGAAACTCAGGGAAAAAGATGATGTTCCCATTGAGCACTGGTACTGAAAATACACACACAGAGGCACGTAAATTCTGTAAAAGGATAAATGATAAATTTATCTTCTTCAACCTGGGCAGTTTATTTCTGATTTACCTCATAATGCATCGAACATATTAATGGTGGTTTAACAGACATAATGTGGGAGTTAGAATACTATCCAGCACTTAGCTTGCTAATGGCTTCTTAATTGCAAAACAGTTGTAGACTTCATGGGAAGTTGCACCCTAATGTTCATGGCCCCTTTGATCCCACTTGAGCATTTCAGTATTAATGATTGTTTTAATCTTGCCATTATGTTGTTCAGCTCTTTCTTTGACAATTCCTCAGTTCCTTATCTAGAGAATCTTAGTTACACTGTTGATATTCATACTAATCAGCCTCTTCTGGCATCTGCAGTGTCAGTTTGGAGCTGATTCAGGAAAAGCCACAAAATCATAACACTACTGTTTCTATAATTTTCTGCTATTTAAGATGCATATAACTTGGCTTCTGGGCTTTTAAAGATGCATTTGTAAGACCTCTTGCTGCCATTTTGAGGGAAAAAGTATAGATCTTAAGCCACATTTGTATTCATGATATTCAAAAAATTCTGTTTCCTCCCTCCATTTCCATGAGCTTACCGTATTTCTTCTTTGTATGAGTGATAAAAGAAAGCTTCAGAGTTCAAAAGAGATAAAAGAGCAATATTAGTTCCTCTGACTTAGTATCTTATATCTATCCAGTTTTTTCTGTGGACCACTACTATCTGATACAGATACCATTCTTAAAATACCCCGCTTAGTCTCTCTCAATCTCTCCTTTTTTCTTGATCATGGAATGGTTTGGATTGGAAGGGACCTTAAAGATCTCTTAAGTTCCAACTGCCTGCCATGGAAAGGGACACCTTCCTCTAGATCAGGTTGTTCAGATCTCCATCCAACTTGGCCTTGAACACTTACAGGGATGGGGCACCCACAACTTCTCTGAGCACCCTGTGCCAGGGCCTCACCACCCTCGGAGCAAAGAAATTCTTCCTACTAACTAATTTAAACCTACTCTCTGTCAGTTTAAGGCTCTAACTCCTTGTCCTGTCACTTCATGCCCTTGTAGAAAGTCCTTCTCCAGCTCTCTGGCAGCCTTTTTAGGAACTGGAAGGGAATCTAAGGTTTTTCCCAGAGCTTTCTCTTCTCCAGAATGAACAACCCTAATTCCCAGCCTGTAAATCAGAAATATTTCAATCCAAGTCAGGTGAGTTACGCTGCTACAAAAGCATGCTAACAATCACAAAATACAATAATTACCTCAAATATCTATTTTTTCTATTCAGGATACAGGTAAGATCACAGGTAATACAGTATAACAAATATTGGTAATTTAGGTAATCTCAGCATATTCAAATTCTTAAAACAAATAAGAGATGCAAAATCAAGGGATGGCTTTCATTTTTCTTTAGTCTTCCACACTGACAGTATTCAGTACCCAGCAATAAAAACATCCCAGCTGTCATATATAACGAAAGGACTTGTTTACTTAGCAAGGCCCAGACCATCAAGTGAAATCAAGGCTTTGCTTCCCCAACTACACCAATACAAGCACTAGCTCAGGGTTAGTAGCTGTGTGCAGCAAGCAGAATTGAACAGGCCATATCCCCAGGTTCATCCGTACCCAACAATTCCACCAGGGAGTACTGATTTTCAACTTTTGTCATAGCTCATTGCTGTGATTGCTCTATCATTACTTCAGCTATGCATCAGACAAAGCAAACTTGCTGCTCACCGTAAGAAATGCAAACCCGATTGTTTTCATTACTTGGACTTCTCTGCAGGGTTCTGGGTCTGCTTTCTGTGCTGCTGTGGCAAAGGTTACAGTATTCTGCAGTCCCTCACTCCTATAAACAAGCAAGGAGATTCTATGAGGCAAAAATTATTGTTCTAATGCTTTGCCTTCAAGGACAGAAAGTTCTCTGCTATTGATTTCAAGATCAAACCTACTGCAAGTGAAATTTGGGTCTTGCTCACTGATTGCAAAATGTTCTTGGGGGGTGCATTTCCATCAAGTCATTGAATTCTGATACATTGCAACTTTGTTTTCACAGCTAACCTTTTACGTACATCACACTAGTGCAAATTGAGACTAGTGCAAATTGAGCAGTAGCAGCTCCTATTTGACAGCAGCTGTAGGAAAATTGTTTTAGTGTTGATGATATCTTTGTATAACAACAAAGATGCACGGAACAAAGAAACTTATCTAATACCTGTGCTGGATCAAATGCATATGTTTAAAAGGTACTTAAAACTTCTGATGTCACTTAAGAAACTTTCTCATTCAAAACAGTCTGCACAACTGGGAGGTGTTTGTTTAGATTTCTGCTTAGACTTAAACCAAGGGGGTGCCCCTCCATTATCACAAAGCCTGAACAGAAACCTTCATTGCCAGTTTCAGAGATCTTTTAAATATGTATGAACTAAATACCAAAGCAGGAGCAGCTCACCTGCATCTGTGTCAGCAGCAGAATTTGATGACAACAGCAAACTGTTCCTATGGGGAATGGAATTGTCTGTTTTTTTGCAGAGCTCTTGTCCTCAAGGAAATGTAGGCCTTGCTATTTTAGAAATTTTGGATATGAGGCCAAAGATTTGTCTCCTATTCTATTAAAGCAAATTCACATTAGTAGCACTATAAAATACTTTAGATTTATATTACCTTTGCTGACTAAGGCTAAAGAAATTCACTTTGTTTCTAATACTTTGACATGGTTATGGTCAGTCTAATGAAGAACTGCGTTCTCTGTGGCAGCTGCATCTTTCCTTAAGCATTTTTGAAAATACTATTTTGATCATAAGTGTAGAAATTTGCATCCTACCCAGAAGGGTTGGAAACAGTAAACAAGAATATGGTTCCCACAGGTCTTCATAGACAGGATTTTTTCAGTATCTGTACTATGTTAATTCTTTAATATCTATATTAACACATATATTTTTACTTCTCTCAGGTACCACTCCAGGAAAACAGAAGAAACTTCAGAGGGATATTACAGAACATTTACTACATTCAGCTGAATCCAATACGCCTTTAGTGCTCCTTAATAGGAATCAATCCTTTTTGCTGACACCTGACTACTATGAACAATATAACATGTTATTGTGGCTGTCATGTAACCATTCCCCTACTTAAAATGCTACATGTCAAATGTTGAAAAATGCAGGGCTTCTTTCAGAGATGGCATGACTTCCAAGCAGGCTTCCTGGTTAATTAAATGCAAAACTTGTACCAACTCTGTGTATGCACTCCCCTTTATTATCAGTCCAGCAGCAGCTTGCTAAATGTAAAAGTCTCCCCACAGTTGTTTTGCTTGAAATTTGTATTCATGTAAAATTGTTTCTTCTGTTGTAAATGTTAAAAAACCATTTTCAGGCCATGAAGATCATTTGGGGTCTATTATATGCTTCCCAAGTGTTTTTCTCACCATCCCTCCTAAGTCAATTTAGTGCCCATTAAAGGTGCCAGATTGACCGAGACTTGCAGGTGCACTTTATTCCCCAGGAGCTCCAGAAAAGGTAATGGCATTACAAGCTCCTACCTAGAGGTGCCAAACCCTGTCTCTCATGACCTGGTGGGAACTAAAGTCACTATGGTGGTTTATGTGGCATGAACACAGGATCATTAGTCTTCCTGCAGCCACAACTACGATGTGTCAGCTGTCCTGCAGACCTGAGTAAAAGAAACCGGTTTTAGCACACAGGCCGGACAATCATAAGTCTTGCTGTCATTTTGTCCAAGACAGGCAACTCAGCAGCAAAAGGCTTTGTGTTCTGCTATGAAATCTCTGAACTAGCCTGGTCCCTGGGAGCAACCCTTGGCTCAGCTTTCCTACATCACAAAACTTTGGAGAAGTGGTCAGATGGGTAATTTATTGTAACATGAGTCAACTTTAACTAGACTTCAGATTTATAAAACCTTAGCGGGCTTGGTTTTGATTGAGGGATTTGCATTTTATCCACCAGGTACCAGTATCACCTTATAAACATGTGAAAGGGGCTGCAAACAACTATTGCTGCAGAGAAAAGTCTGCATACCACAAATCACTGCCACAGCCTGGACTGCCAGGAGATCTTGTGCAAATCATGGGGAATAAAACAAGTTTTACTTAATGCAGGCTACTTCATCACCCATTTTACACCAAAGCCTTCACATTACACCTCATTCCCCTCGGCAGCAAAGAGAAGCAAAGAGAGGAGACGGTTGCGTAGAGATGCTGCAACAGAACCAGATGGTTGGACTCTCCCAGGCCTTGGTGTTGTGTCTCGTTCTGTAACTTTGGTATTTTTGTCTTCTTCCATCCCTTTGGTCCCATCTGCACTTTCCTCTTTCTCTCTGTCTGTCATGTTGTATTTCAGTTCACCTTCTCCAGGAAGGGGAAGCTTATGCTGTCATGTTCCTTACCATGAATTGAACCAACAGGACAAGGTGGCTGTGTTGGAAAAAGGGACGGGACTCCTCTGGATTTCATGACAATATGCCTGAGGAGAGCAGCAATTTCCCATGACTGCTTCCTAGGAGGGGAAAAACTCTGTGCTAGGCCCCCCCAGGAGGGGGCTGTGCAGAGGGGCTCTGTGGTTGCTGACAGGCACTCAAGGTGAACAGAAATAGCCCTGAAGGAGTGCACCTGCTGCTGCTGTGACGAGGACTCAGCTACAAACAGTAGGAAACCAGACCTCAGTAGTCCTTGTGATCATCTTCCAGGCACTTCGAAAACATTTTTACACAGCTTTTACCCTCCACCTCTTCCCTGCTGTTGCCTGCCCATTTCCCAGCTGGGTTAGATCTTGTCTCTGACTGTAGTTGTTGATCCCACAAGCCCCTTCTCACATCTGCCAAGAACAAAAGGCAGAGCAAGGGGAATTTCCTTCTCTTTGCTCTTGAACAGCATGTATCACAAGAAAGAAACTTCACATAAAGCTAGTATTGCAGTGTTTTAACTGCAAGCTAGGCCTGGCTTCAGCAGGCAGGTGCCTCTGCATTACCTGATGAACTGGTAGTCAGACAAGCAGCCATAAAGCCCCTAAATTTATTTTTAGTTTCATTTGCAAAGAACGTTTTAAAAATAAAGCAATGAAAGTATGCTGGGCTTAGCTTCATGGCAAATAGCTTATATGAGAGAATCACTAGATTAATTTCTATCATTCAAAGTTCACCACACATAAAAGTAATTTATAAAGGAGTTTGTTCATATATTCAAATACACAATCTATATTTAAATTTAATTTCTATGAAGTTCTGCCTTCATATGAATGTTATTGTGTACAAAGGGTAGGCTGTCTTTGAACTCTCTAGCCCTTTTGCTCAGACGTAAATCAGTGTTTTGCATTTAATCCTCCCTCTGCTTTTACTGCTTTCAGGGAACAATAGGGAAGCCCACTTGTAGTTAATTTACCACCTGAAGACACTAAATAAAAGTTGCAGGGCCTCATTTATTAAATCTCTCCATAATATTGGAAACATTAGGCATCCAGTCAGGGCCATGTTTTTATTAAATATTTTCATTGGTGAAATTAGAGTATTTATCCAAACAAACACAAGGGAATCCAACATAAACCAGCTTATTTATTTGTGACTGTGTTAAGTGAGGTTGGTAGCACTGAACATTGTATGGTTGCATAAAGCACATTATTATAGTATTTTCATACTCCAGCCCATTATTTTACCAGGTTTTCTGACCAGTTATCTGTTGTGTGCTATTATCTTTATTGTCTATCTTTTAGTGAAGCATTTTGGCATGCTCAGAGAAAAGCTAGAGAAATAAAATAAACTTGTCCAAAGGCAGGTATCCCACACTGTGTGCTCCAGCTTGCTCCGGGCTCTGATAAGACCTTTCCCAGAGTAACCCCCACATTCAGCTAAAGTCAGTGCTGGTTCAGGTGCATTTTCTGCTTTTCTGGGCAGATCAACCCCTTTGTTCCCATGAAGAACAGAGATTGTTACCAAGCAGAAACAACATCAGCCAGGAGTTCTCTATTTACAAGAAACATGAAGTTCATACTTTTTAATCCCCAGCACAGAATTTTTAGGTTCTGAAGCATCTGCAGATGTCACTACTGTGGTTTTTAAGTGCAGGATTGCTCCTGTCTCTTAACTTGTCAGCTCCTGCCTGCTGCTGCTGATGTGTGGCCTGTTAGCATGAGGATTGGTACAGTGATAAAGGGTCTTTTCTTTGGCTGCAAAAAAGTCAAAAGATACAAACTGAACAGAGTTCATTGACAGAGGAGGAGAATTTTTGGTCTACGTGAGATTTTTGAAATTTTGAAATTTGGTTCTCTTCTAATTCATAACATATAATATTTTTAGATGTCCCAGAAAACAGATGATCTGTGCAACTTTCCCTTTGGATAAATATTAACACACAGTTTCCAAAATTAATTTGTTCCCTCAAACCTGAGCAGCTGCTAACTGAAAATGCATTATTCCTTAAAATATGATTTGGCATAACATAACCTAACAGCATACTGCAGTCTATTATTAAGGTTGAATTGTCAAATGAATTGTGTCAATGTAAATTAAATGTTAGGTTTATATTTTTTCCCCTTTAGAAGAAATTTCCAGCCCTCTTCAAACTTTCTCAGGAATTCAGAAGAGATGTTTTTTCAAAGACATGTTTGTTATTGTTTATGAAACATCAAAGTGTCCTGCGAAACACTTGGACATTTTTCCAACATCTCTTTTTTCAAGCTGAGCACAAGAAATACTGCTGAGGTCCCAGTCCTGTTATCCCAGGTTCATCTCTCTGACAGCGTGGAGAATTGCTCCATAAGAATCAAGTCTTTTCCTAGATCACTGGATATGCAGCAAATATCAAAAATTAAGCGTGCAATAATGTGCCCATCAGTCCCAAGCTATTTTTTAATAGCAATGACAATAAAACACTGGTATATATGAAAATTTCTGCCAGGCTCCATATAAAATGAGAGTAGGCACTTACCCCTTTGATTGAAAGTTGGTGTAACGCAACCGGATTATTCTGCATCTCTCGTGGGGATGAACATGTCCAGAAAACCCAGTCTGAGTCAGGTTTGTTTGACACATGTCCAGTGACCTAGAACAAGTGTTCTGGTTGCTTTCACAGAAGCACTCATCCGTGGGAAAGCTGGTACAGGAGTGAAGACTCCAGGTGTCCCAATACTGATTTCACTGAGTCTCTTAAAGCAGAGTTAGGCCTTGCTCACACCCTCCTCCTGCAGATAAATAAATGTGGTAAGCAGTGAAAGAAAGCCTGAGAGGACGAGGACTCAAAATGCCAGGGGAGGATAGTCAGACCCTGCCACTCATTTTAGTTATTAGCAGGTCATCATTTTGCAGTTGTACTGAACATGCACTGGGATATAGCTGAGGGATATTTCATGTGATAGAGGAGATTTTATACCATACAAATATACAAAAACAGTGTCTAAAAAAATCTCTTTGAGAGGAAGTAAAACATGCAGAAGCATCTCAGTATTGAAGAATCATAAAATGACCTGGATAGGAAGGGACCTTAAAGATCATCTCGTTCCACCCCCGTGCCATGGGCAGGGACACATTTCACTATCCCAGGTTGCTCCAAGCCCTGTCCATCCTGGCCTTGAACACTTCCAGGAATGGGGCACCCACAGCTTATCTGGGCAACCTGCGCCAGGGCCTCACCACCATGGGAAGAATTTTTTCCTAATATTTAATCTAAACCTGCTCTCTGTCAGTGGGAAGCCACTGCCCCTTCTTCTCCACTACATGTCCTTGCAATGTGACAAGCGTTCCTCACTGGCTTGGCTATCTTTCATTTTCAATCTGTCATATAATATATTTTTTCAATAGTATCTCTTTGGCTTCTAAATTAGGTGGCTGAGCTGAAAGCCAGCACTTTCTGGACTTCTGCACTATAAAAACTACATGTGCATCATCACTTAAGTATATATACACATAAACTCATTCATATATGTTTGTACCATAAAAAAAAGTCCAAGCCTTTAGAGTTTTAACATTGACTACAGGAATATTACCATGAAAATTGTTGAAATAAAAATAGCCAGATATAAACAATGACATTTGATCAAACTCATGCAAGCTAAAAAATTGATATTAATACAAACCTGTATTTTGCTTGTATCAAAGCCCTGCTGGTATGATATCTACAATGGAAAGAAAAAAAATAAATATTTAGTAGAAGACCTGGTAGTAGCAAGAGTAGGTTTTGTTAATACAAGGTGTTAACATCCTCAATACAACCTTATTAAAAAGCACATCTCAATTAGGAAGGATAATGGGATTGTAATGATGTTTGTAAGGAATATGATTTACCAACATGCTCTCATTACTATTAGCATTTATTAAAGTTCTATCTAATATATTATTGAACCTGTCCATCTATATTTTAGTTCACTTACTTATGGCCAGTATTTGTTTTGCCAAATTTGAGTTTAAAACTGAATCCTAAAAAAACTGTAATTATTTTCTTCAAAGTCCAACAGGAAGGCTTGGGGACTTAAACACCTACTGGAAAAGTGCTCAATGCCTTAGGCTCTTCAGAGTAAAGACCAATGCTTTTGCTTTATTCTCTGAAGTGCTCACACATATTGCATATCTCAGGAATAAAAATACAAAATAGGAAAGGATATGACTTCACCTTTTCACTTTCTGGATTGAAAAGTAATTAAACTAAGAATTACTTAATTAGAATACTGTCTCTCATATGTTTTTGAAAACTAGGCAAGCAACATTATTTACATTCACTTTTACTAGCAGAAAAAAAAATCTAAACCATTTTAATAAATTACTGTTAATTCAGCTTTTCCAAATGTGAGCAGAAAAGAGAAATTCTCTTCAGGAGCATAAAGCCATCACAATCTAATTCAGTAATAACAGCAATTTCATACTGATATGAATTTGTTTAAAAGGTGACCTAGACAATGAAGCAAGTATAATTAAATTGGAAACAGCTAATTCAATAAAGTACTGATGTCAAAAGTAATAATCAGAGGAAATTTTAGTGGAACACTCATCTGCAGAAAGGATCATTTTAGAATAATGGTATGCTTATGTAAAGAAATTTAAAATATAAAATGTCTGATGATGGTTGATTGAAAAATAGAACAAAAAGTGGTTTCATTTTAGTAGATTACAAAATGAGTAAAAAAAAAAAAATACACAGGATTGCTATCATTAATACGATGCTACTGATTTTGATGGAACAAAGAAAGCCTATTGAATTTTATTAAAATCTCTGCTTCCCGGCTTCAAATGGTTAAGTACAATTAAGTTTCACCCAGCTTGAGCATTAAAAAGTGCCCTATTAAATTGGTATTATATTTTCCAGAAGACAACTGTCACTGTGCAGACATTCAGAGTATCAACCATTCCCACTCTGCACAAGGAGGAGAACTCAGTTACTGCGCAAGGCTGCCCTTCACGTGCCCACAATACAGATGGTGAGCTCTGATGCCTCTTTCATTTGTTTCTGCAGAAAATGAAGACTAGTTTAATATTAATTCAGTCTCTTGAGCCTCTGGCCCAGCACACTTATTGAGCTGAGGTCAGTATGAAAAATACCCAAATTGCTCTACAGCAAAGGTCAACTTCCTCTTCCCACTACAAAGGCAAAGTTCACCTGTCCAGTGATCAGTGCCATTTTCAATCAATCTCTGACCGATCCAAGGCAAGGGAATGAGAACATCAAAAATGTGAGGCTATTCCAGTCCAAATGTAAGGTAATTGGCCTAAACATTTCTTCTTACAAAAAACACTAAGATACTTAAAAATAGAAAATTAAAACTATAAAAATAATTTGCTGTCCTGTATAAACAGTTCTCCCAGAAGGAAAACTGCCAGAGAGCATGCACCAAGCAGACTTTGATACCATTGCCTTTCAAGCAAGGAGTTTATCTGATTTTGAAATACTACCAGCAGTTCTCCTTGAAAACATGAACTCCTAAGTATTTGCACATACATAGGAGAAATACTTCTCTTGCTCTGTCCATTTCATCCCAGTACAATCCATTCCAAGCACTCTGCCTTTGCCACAGAAGTGTTTTGGCTTTCCCAACTGCAAGCACTGCTTGGAAGATCATTCTCCTCATCTGCTCCCAGCACAGGGTGTTGGGCTGGAGGGAAGCATCCCATGGGCAGATCCAGTCTCCCAGCTGCCACCTGGACCAGGAGGCTTGAATACAGTTCAGGGAAGTGGTCAGACACTGCAGTAGTACCACTGCAGGGTGTTATGAAGAGGAGCCTGCACCCTAACACATCAACTATTCTCCATCAGTCTTGGGCCTTTAAGCCATAAGAGTTGGACTCGGTGATCCTTGTGGATCCCTTCCAGCTCAGAATTTTCTGTGAAATCTGAACTACGGCCAGCCTTACTAGCAAAGCAAGAGGAAGGAATACTGCAGCTTGGCTCTCAGTTCCCACGCTGAGCTGAAACACTGGCAGTTAGAAAAATCACTGACTGAGTCGTCAGCTGAGCCAGTTTGATCTGGAAGTCCCAGAGAGAGAAAAATATGGAAACCCACAGTGTCATTTTTCCAGAGTCACTTTTTCTGACTACAACCACACTTTAATTTGTCAGTCAGAATGTCTCAGTCCCACATAGATCTTGTTTCCTTGGAGACGAGTCTTTTAAATAGCAGTTCAAAACACCAACCAGATTGAAAGAGGAATTCGATTAAAGAAAAAAACCATCTTGTTGCACTGGGAGTCTGTGCGGGGAAAAGCTTCTGGAACAAGCATTTCCAGTTTCCCTAAATGCACATCTAGTTATTTGTTATCTCTTATCCACTTCTTTATTATGGGCATGGACAAACAAAGTAAGATTTTAGCTGAGAATTCAATTATACTGATGTTTGCTATTTTTTGTTATTGGCTAATAACTTCGATTACTGCTACTTTTCAACCTTTATATAATTTAAACACTCTCTTATTTATCAGTAACTTCTTGACAATTTGTATCATATTGTTCCTGCTATTTGAATGAGAAAGTTTTAGAAGACAACAAAGTTAAATAACGGCTAATCTTAATAGTAGGCTTTTTAGAACAGACCCTGCCAAAGAATACTGTTAGACTGGAGGGATGGTGGATCAGCAAATCCCCAGCCCACAGGATTCATTCTCAGAAATTCTATGAAGTACAAATTTTGAGAAATTAAGTGATTTCTTATCATGGGATGCCACTAAAACACAATTCTTTGGAAACATAGAATATCCATACATAGATACCATCCCCAATGGCACCTTTAAAAAGATTTTTTTCATGAGAGATAAGATGTATATCCTCATGCTTGAAATACAGCTGTTTGGAATTTTAACCTGCATTAATAAAAGCTCAGTTTTTCACTTCCAGTTAGCTGTTGCAGTAGTTATTGATGGAAAGAAAACAGTAAATTATTTCCAGGCACTACTACTTGCAGCAACAATAAGCCATTTCAATAAGTTAAATTTCAATATCCATGAAAAGTAAGTGTAATTAAATATCTGTTTTCTTTACATATTCAAACAAAATTTTCTCCTCTACCTGTAATGTGCTAATTTCCCAAACAGATTTACAATTAACACATCTTACCCTTGACAAGAAAAAGTAAAAAATAGAAAAGAACTTCAGGTATTTGAAAACTTAACCACTCTCCTTCCCCTTGCATTTAATAAGAGGTAGGATGTCCTACGTTCCTGTGCTGGGCAACAAGCAAGATGGCACATCTTCAAGAAGGACAACTTGAAACACTGGACAGCTGGAAGTCAAACTGGAATTGTAACCAAATAATTCGCTTGCAAATTTTCCTCTAAAATCCTCAAATAACCAAATTTAGATGCAGAAATCTATTCCTTTGGACTTTATTGGCTGAAAATTCACATTGGCCTGCAAACTCAGTGGTAGCTCACTGAAAGGGTGTGAGCTGAATTAGCATCGGGATCAGCATCTTTCCCCCAGGTGACTGCACAAGAAGCTGTAAAGAAGAGCACTCTCCCTCCTGGCAGTAATTCCTTTTGGAGTCCATTTATTCAAAAGAGACAGGCAGTATATTACAGAGCTACAAAAAGAAGCAATCTGTCTTAATAGCTGGGCAAGTTGTGATCAAAAGCAAAACCCTGGCTTTTGAACCCTCCTCCAAAATTTTTTGGTTATTTAATGGTGCAGGACAACTGAAATAGGTGACTGTTAACCATTATTCCAACCTCACTTAGAGTAACATTTATATTGTTATGAAGTCATAAGATCATACTTCTCCATGGACACCCCCTTGTCGTGGGGGAGAAGCTTGCGTGCCCTCATGAGGTTGCGAGCTGTGCTGGCGGTGG